>JAGDQP010000398.1:106398-122778 GCA_022664845.1 Lepisma saccharinum
AATAATACCGTATGAGAGAAAATCAAAGTTAAGTGTTATGACTACAAAATTTATGAAATGGGACAAAAACCAGATGAATCAACAAACAAAAGTGATTCTGTTCTAATTGAAGAAGAATATCTTGATTCATATAGGCTGTTGCCTTAATAGCTTGATTCTACATCCAGCAAAGATTCTTCTACGTAGGTTAAGCAGCTTATTTAGTAAAAGAAATGAATATATTGAAAAGTGGTGATTATATTTGGAGGAATAAAAATAATGCGATACAGATGATTGATTAAGAATATGGACGAGAGACGTATAAAGAAACCTAAGGATGAGTATCTAACATTTTTTTATTGGAGGAAGCACTCGATAGAGTCGCCTGGAAAATCATAACGAGAGCTTTGGAAATTCTCTAGAAAGTCTGTGGCGCGGACTACAAAGATCGAAGATATATAAGCAAATAATTTATGTTTGAATCAGAGAAAAGGGGTAAAATTAGAAGATTTGAAAGAACAAGTTCCATTGGTTAAGAAGTGATAAACGTTTGTCATCTGTCGGTATTTTAATACACTTAATATCGTCAGAGTAGTTGTTATTAGACAAAGCTTGTTCAGTCTGTAAATAGTCTTTGCTCTTGCTTTGACCAATATTTCCAAATATCACTTATTTATAATTCACTTAAATTTGAAGGCAATCAATCGATAGGTAATTGAGTCATTTAGTTTCAACATAATCCTTGACTACACGTTCGTTGACTATTTTTATAGAGATATATTTTTGATGTAAGTTATTAATTGGTAAAATCTACAAACATGTCATATATCCTGAATATTATTAATAAAACTGAAATAGAGATTGCATCCGGGTTGGTAATCATTTGTTCAAGTACACCAAACTTATTTTCTTCTTTCTGTGACATCAATAGTGCGCAAACAGCAGCACCTTTATTTCTAGCTTTTATTTACGTCATTTATGTTCAGGAGACGGATTTTCCTAACCACGAGATAAAATCAATCACTGTATCATTTTTGTTTCTCCAAGTCTTTGATTCTGAATATGATAATAGTATAACAATGCAATTCATTTCTCTTGCAAATATGATAAGATAATACTTGTTTTCAATTGCAGTTTGCTTTTGCTTGAAGTATTTTTCGCACAATGTAACATATGTTTCTGAGATTAATTTCCGTTATATAACAATTCAAGTTATTTTCAATTTAAGTTCCGACAGGCTTTGACATGTTACATTATCTTGAAAATCATTTTAAAATCTTCTACTTGACCTTCATACATAGCGGTTACATATGCCTATATATTTGATACTGAATTATGGAATCGATTAGGTTGTTGATAATGACGATTCAGTCGAGAAGAGAATATGGCAAGCGCTTTATTCTTTTGTATAAAATAGTGCAAAATAATTACCAATTATAAATGCGGACAAATATAGTACGTGCGATCGTAGTAAATATACTGAACTAAAATTTCTTGACTTGACAATTATTCAGACAAGGCCTTGTTCAAAGAAGGTGTCACGTGTACAAGACAACGACTCCTCATCACTGATTCTTCTTATTTTCAAGACCTAAGTCCGCTAGTTCTTAACTCAGAAAATCTCTGTTGTTGTCAACACAGTACTGAATCAATTCCGAAATTTTGAGTTCTCACCGTGAAACGAACCCTGCGGCGTTCACACAGAAAGCAAGAGCGTTAAACACTCGCCTTAGCATGAGCTCATACCAAATGTACGTTATTTATAAAAATTATGACAATTGATTGTGAAGCTCTGTTCTCCTTCACGAAAAATTTCTTTGTGTTTCTTGTACTACGTCAAAGAACATACCTTTTTTTTTAAAAAAAATGGATGGCATTGTTAGATAGCAAACATATTTAACTGAAATACAGAGGGTGAATGATATCACGGGGCAACAAGGTTTTGGTGACATTGATTAAAATATGTCTTCCTTATTGATTTTTGTAAACTGAATTCAGATCGGATCCCCCAAAATTTTCTATCGCGTACCATTTTTGCGTTATCTTACTTTAAATTCTTCAAAATATGTGAATTGTTTGGTTTGGATGTTGCGATTTGCAAATATTGCAAACGGAAAATGGATAAGACGTCACTTCTATAATCTCGTTTTAATTGTGAGTGATTCAGATGATAAACAGCGTTGCTTAAAATGAACAAAACCCATTTTTGTTCTGATGCCTCTTTACCCTTGGTCGAACCTCGCCCTCTCTCTTGCCCTCTTTTCACATAAAGTTAGATTTCATGAAAAATCTGTTTAAAAGCAAAGAAGAAATGAAGGTGAAAGATTGTAAAAGCCAAGGAGGAGAGTTCCCAAATCTAAGTGATGCTAAGTTAAAAAAAAGGGAATTTTTGTTTCGAAGAAATCAGAAGCAGTCAGCATGTTTTGCATCCTTACTTTCAAGCAAGATATTTACAGCATGGAAATCTTTCTTATATGTTGTAAGTTTGGTTGGAAATGGGAAGGAAAAAACGCCACGAGGTTACGAGGAAGATTTTTACTTTATGTGATGTAAGTGATGGACAAAGAAAGGGGAGCTATCAATGCATCCTTGCTATGGAACAAAAGTACTAGAGAAGAGGATGCTGATGATTTCTGCAGAAGTAAGACCCAAGGCTGATAAACGAAATATATAGGAACGAAATAACACTTTTTTGCAAGTCGTCCTCAAAGTTCTAAAGTAGATATTACTTAGTAACTTGGAATTGAGTTTCATTTTCTATTGTAGGATTTTGATCAGTGTATTTCTATGCTTGATAGCCTGTGTAATGATTTAAATTGTGTTAATATTTATGAAATCAAGACGACATGAACTGTAAATTTTGAACTATATACGAAAAAATAACTCATCATAACACAGAACACATGCGTGCTAAAAACTTTATACGTAGAAATTTGAAATCATCAAAGAATAGTAAAAATTCTTCATGTTACGGAGCAAAAAGTTAAAAAAATACTTATAATTACTGACATCCTCCATACAGTGTAGTTTAAGGTTTCTCTCCCAGAATTCACAGACATGTTGGTAAATGTAGGTATATGGAAACTGTTATGACCTGCTCCAAAACTATTTCAGTACCTTCTCCTCAGCTCTCACTGACCGTGGATATCTCAAACATCTCATTCGTAAACAACTGGCCCGTGCCCGTGATTACCTCAACTCCAACCAACCTGCCCCCGAAGATCCCTCCGCTCCCAATCTTCTCACCCAGTACCACCCCAGCCATCAGGTCCTCCAGAAGCTCCTCAAACTGGCACACCCCATACTCACTGCGTCACCTGAAACTGAAAGAGTTTTTCCGTTGTGCCACAAATTTGTCTACCGCAGAACTCCGACTCTTAACACGATTCTCATCAGAACTGTACTAATTCCGCCCCCTCCCCCAAAACCTGGCAAGTGCAATAGACCCCGCTGCGAAACCTGTCCTATTTTTGATCCCAGTCTTTCCTTCGTACATCCTGTCATTCACAAGGCGTACTCTTTCAGACACTCCAGCACATGCATATCTTCCAACCTTGTTTATCTCCTACTCTGTAACCTATGTTCTGCCTTCTACGTTGGTGAAACCCAAATTTCTCTAACATACTGCATCAACAACCATCGCTACTCCTCCAAATCTCAACTTCCGCACCTCCCCACACCTGAACATACTTCTTATCATGGCTGCACCTTTGACGAAACCTTTTGAGTCAGAATCCTGAAAGTCCTGAACCCTGACTCACCTGCCACAGTTAGAAAGAGATGGGAGCAGACATACATCTCTATCCTTTCCGCCAACCATGAATCCGGCCTCAACTGCCTGTAACTCCCTGCAGCGCAGTGTCTTCTCCTTCTTCCTTTCTCTTCTTTGTTCCGACTCTAGTTGCACTTTCTATTTTGCTAATTTGTTTCTTTTTCTCCCCTTCATCTTTATTATTACTAGTATTTTCTCCCCTCTGATTCTTAACCCTCTTTCTCCTCCAGAAAGCCCCTTACCTGCTCCTAGTAACCTTCGCACTTTCTTCTCCGTTTGGTGTTTTCTCCGACCCATCTAGTCATTTTTCCGTCTACATAACTTGTTCGCACTGTCCTAGAATCTCTTGACAATATGGCGTTTCCTTAACACCAGTCCCGCACCTGTCTGCTCTTTTCATTTTCTCTCCTACCAATTGAAAATGCTGTTGCGAAACGTGCAGCTCTTCTATTATGTTTGTGAAATTATAAACCTATCTCAAGGATCTGCCATATAAGTATCCTATTTTTCTACCTGTTTTACCATTATATATATTCTATTCTCAAACTGATCAATAACACTGATCGAAGTTCAGTTATCTTAATTCTTTTACTGCCCAGCGTTTTATTTCACCCGGTTACTAAGGTCGGAATTTTGAAAGTTGAAACATTTGTAACATACAAACGTCCTTCGAAAATCGAATGTTGTTTGTTTCTTGTTTTTTCTGGTCTAACTGACTTTTAGATTTAAGCTTATCTAACTAAGGGAGGGTATTATCTCTTGACCCTGACAAGAACGCTATCGAGGTACGATGTAAACTGTACAAGCTGTTGACCAAGGCATTAAAGTAGGTACCATCTCAGTTTTCCCCCGTGAAACTGAAAAATAAATAATGTAAATTCAGTCAGAATGGCTTTATATGCCCCTACCTAGGCGTGCAATAAATTTGCATACAAGTAGGTGAAAAGTCACTAGATTTGAGAATTTCGAGGAAATTATTGTCACTTTTAGGTGACAGAAATATCTAATCGATTTTCCAAATTTAATATTCGCACTCGCATCTTTGATATCATATGCAGTGACGAGTGAAATACCTGAGAAATGTTGAAGTTGTAGTCTTTCAAGTTCGATCTGTTTTGAATGTTTAGTAGTCATTCGTAGATAACTCTATGACATGTGTTTGCTATGTGAATATAACTGAGACAAACTGTATGTTGAAATTAGGGAACGTGTGCCCATGTGCCACCCAGTCCCTTGATAAGGTCTATTTAATAAGGTCTAGTGTCATTCCGTAAGGGGAGCACGGGACCTGATGGTCCCCACTTGGTTACGGCCCTACTACGAACATCCTACCATTATTCATGTTCTAGCTTCAATTTGTTTGCAAAACCTTAACAGTGAAATAATATTTAGCTAGTATGCTATTATTTAGCTTCACAGAAAATGTGTTTGTTTAGTGATTTCTCAGCGTGAGAAATCACAGGAAACATTAAATTTTGTCTTGTGAATTAAATTGTTTTAACCGCGGTGGTTTTAACAGTACACATTTTTAAATTTCTTAAGCTTCATTCAATTTCTTCGATCTGTAATAACTTTATCATATTAAATTATATTTTTCTAAGTGTTTCAAAACCAATTTCCTTCCGCTATTGTGATAAAACCGCACAACTAATTTTACAGACACAGTTTCACACCTAGATCATCCGATAAAATAACTCAAAAAGCGGTCCGTGTAACATTAAGACTATATTCTAACTCATGCACATTCTATCGCCGATTTTCATTGATCACACTACAAATGGCTTATCTACTCTTTTGATCTTTTGCCTACTGAGTAGCCACATGTCAGCGTCCCCTCAAGTATTCTTAGCAAGTTTCCCCCTAGCTGGTTACACCAAGATAGCTTGACCGGTTGTGGAAATATTCATCATGGTCGGATACATTCCAGAGCCTCGTATTGTTTAGACAAACAAACAGAAACAGAAACGGTGCACTGAAAGAACCGCTAAATCTCTCTGCTGTCTAAACTAATTGAGCTAATTTTATATTACCATCAACTAAATTAAGACTACACAAGTAAGCAAATAACAAAAAATAACAATAATAAAACCTTTTAAAGACGTACTTTTTCTTCCACAATTCGTACTAAAAAAAAAAATATGAATGACTATAAAGAAAAGTGAGTGTCATATACAGTCACTTTATAAATTACCCAATTGGCGAGCCTCATGCTTTCGGTGTTTCAGAATTCCGAAAAAAACTGGTTCAACTAGTGAGGATGTGTCTCAGCGAGCCGATAAGCTGAGTACGGGTAGATAATAATATGTCAGATAGTTTCAAGATCCGCAACGGATTGAAACAAGGTGATGCCTTATCGGCATGCTGTTCAACTTTGCTTATTAAATTCAAACTTATTTTATTGCTATTAAACTTTGAAATAAAATAATTCTCAAACATTTTTTTTTACGAACTCTAAAATCCTCTTATAATCAACCCAGCAAGTTTTCGCTAGGTTCTGTAATATCAAGTTTTTGCTTTTTCCAACTTTTCTCAGTTACACTCCTCATTTCATTTTCCTACTTTTGAGAAAAACTTGTCTTGAATGTTTAGAAAGAGTATACAAACGTTATTTGTATTTAGTTATTAAGCCGCTCACTACAAACATCGATGTCTTAGTAGAAGCGAGTGATGAGATAGGTGAGCAGGTAAACATATAGATAACAAAATACATGATAACAAGTCGAAGCACTGAAAATGCAGGAAATAGATATATAACAATTAAGAATGAGAACATAGAGGAAGTAAACAAATTTAAATACTTGGGAACATATGTAACAAGCAAAAACTAGGTCACGGAAGAAATAAAAAATCGCTTAGCATCACACAGCGCATGTATCGACTCAGTCCAGAAATTCCTAACCTCGCGATCAATATCATGAAGGTTGAAACTGAAAATATACAAAACTGTTGTTTTGCCTGTAATATTTTACGGTTGCGAAAGTTGGAGTACGACCCTAGCAGATGAACATACATTACAAGCGTTTGAAAATAAGGTCTTCAGAAAGATATACGGGACGAAATAACTGGGGAATGGAGGAGACTGCGTAATGAAGAACTTCACGGACTTTACGACTCACCTGATGTTGTAAGAGTAATGGAATCGCGACGACTAAGGTAGGCAGGCCATATAGCTCGGATGGGAGAAATACTAAGATTATATTCCGTCGTGGTTGGAAATCTGGATGGAAAGAGACCGTTGGGACGACAATATTAGAAGGGATCTTCGAGAAGTAGGTATTTGTGATGAAAACTGGTTTGATCTTACTCGCAATAGAATCCTATTTCGAACGTTTGTTACTGCGGTGATTAACTTGCGAGTTACGTAAGACATATAGTAAGTAAGTAAGTAAACCGCTCAAAAATTCAAATCCAATTCTAAATAAAAATAATATTAGAATTTATATGTAGTTCTACGTACCTGCCTCTATTACTTTATTCAGGAAGTTTGACCACACGTTGTTCATCACTGACCTGACCCTAGCAACTATGATGTAAATTCTTTTTATCAAGTACGTGTCTGCCCTCCCCTCTTGAGAGAAGAGCTTATTCATTGCTTGGTTGAAAATCAATTTATCTCTTTCTCTATTGAAGCTGACAACAAATCATCCAAATATTTTTTGTAAGTGTTTTGTATGCTATAATATTAAAAAGTTACGTAACAATGACATTTTTTTAGTGTCAACATTCAAAACATTGTACGTCCTTTAAAACAAATTAACCAATTTCAGATTATTTTCTTGATATTTTTTTTTTTTTTTTGACAATCTTTTAGGAGATAAGAACACAATATGTCTACCAGTTATCAAGAGAGATATCCAAATACGGACTTCTTGACTAAACAGATATTTTAGTATAAAAAGGCCAAGGATCGTTCACTAAATCACATTTCGTCGATTCCTTGAGACGGTCATAAAGGTAAGTAAACTGTTCTTCATATACTTCTTTTTCCAATAACACTTTGTAGTTTTCAAAGACCAGGAATAATTTTAATTGTATATATTCAAGATTAAATTTACTCGCGTGCAAAGTTTTGGGAATAATATTTGTAGTTCCTGCATTGCCTACAGATCATGATCAAGAAAGCGTTATCATTAAAAAGTACTTTTTGAGGTGATGAATCCTCTGGGCTACTTTTAACTCGTACAGTTTTAGATAGTCAAGAAAACAACGCCTTTTAAGACGCAACGAAGAGTTTGTTATTTTGTCCACCTTTTGTTCAATATATTTTATCTCGTATCGGCTGTCTCAATATTGTTATATTCAACATCTGTCGTGCAGAATCGAAAGTCGAGGTCTGCGGTTTAAATCCTCCTCAAGTAGGCCAGTACTACTTTTGCCTTTTTCTTTCAAGAGATTAAATTTACGACATGGCCTCCATTTTCCTTTGTTCTCTCACACAGACTAAGGCGATCTGTAGGCAAAGATGTTCTGAATTAGAAAAATTTGAAATCTCTAGTGTTTTGTTTTCAGTATTGTAAATTAAGCTTTCATTTCGTACATTTGTGTATGTGTATGTAATATAGGCTGATCATATTTTCTCGAAACGAAAACGCAACATTGGAATGGCAAAAACAAGACAGTTCCGCTCAGTTTCCAATTTTAGCCACACACTATTTTTGTCAAGTTTTCTGCAACCACCAAATTTCTGACTTCGTAGATGTTGGTGGATGTCACTTCTGCCTTCATGAGCAGCGGAAAAATAAACATTCCAAGGTTGACATAACTACTTTTCTTCCACCAATACACAGCTTGTCCAGTTTCATGAGTTTCAATTCTTTCTGGAGATAACGGTACAAAATTACTGGGGGAATGGCAGAAATCCCCTTACCTCCAGCAACAATCTGACTATCATTTTTTCCCTCCCACTAAAATCTCTCCAAGGGGTTAAGATTATACTGTAAAATATATATTTTTGGGGGGGCAAGAAGGCGCTTGCCCATCACCCTAGCCAGAGAAAATTATGTTTTTTGTGCCCCTAATTGTCGAGATTAGCCTGTCGATAACTTTTAGTAAACTATAGAAAAACGGTCGCTTTATCCTTACCCCCCCCCCTCCTGAAAATCACAATGTGTGTGCTCTTTCCCCACCACCACCGCCACTTTAGCGATTCCGCACCCTGCTGGAGATTATCATTAAAACTGCATTTCGCCTCTTCTAAAAGTTAAACTTGAAATTTACACCACCAGCATTAAATAACAAAGCGACAGTTTGGCACAAAAAAACTTTGGTAAACTTTATTTTTATATGGGCCAGTTTAGTAACTTTGGACTTCAGCACGTCACGGCCTTTAGCTGTGAAAATCCACACCCATGCCCCTGCCGAGACTAGAACCCAGGACCTTCGAGCCGATGGCCTACCGACCGCAAACCGCTCGGCCACCCGGCTGGCAGTTTAGAACAAAGACAAAGCAAAACCTAACGCTACAGCCAACGACGGAACTTGGCTTGTCTTGTCTCCTTTTTAAATTCTCAGCGCTAAAAATTATAAGCGCTATTGAGAAAAATGAATTATAAATATGTACGTATATGTTATTTATATCCGCAAATATTTGATTATTTATTTATAAATTCAATGTGGCAGTATGAAAGTATATTTTAGTTATTAAAAATGGAACAAAATTGACATTTTTATTAAAACGACGGGACGGCCGGGAAATACGAAGTAAATTGTACAGCCCCGTTCAAAACGGTTTTTTTCGCCGCCCTAATGTATTATAATATAGCATATTGCTTAAGTATTTTTGTTGAAACTTATGTTAACACACAAATACCTATAATTATCTCTTCCCCGTCTTTTCTGTTATTTCTTTCTATTTTTTAAGATAGGTATAATTTTTTCTGCACTCAATTGCAGTGCTACATAAGTACACGCCCCTTCCCTTCTAACTCAGATACGCTTAAACAAATTGTGTATAACAAAATGTAAAATGCATTCCTAACTCCTTTATTTTATTTACAGATGAAGCCTGCTTTCGTTGTTCTTGCTGTTTTCGGCCTTGTCTTTGGTGGTAGGTGTTACTTTTTACAAACAGCTCTCAATCCTTTCTTTACATCATTGATCGTTACTAGTTGCGAATATCTAAGTCAAGAAAAAAGGTGTTAAAATATAAGGAACGTAAATAGTAAAGAAAATGTGTTCTGTTCACTGTATAGTTGAGTATATGCGTATAAAAGCTTTCATAGCTGTTATCGGGTACACTGAGAGAAATATTTTATCCCGCTAAACGAATATAACAAAATCATACAGACATCCTTTGAATGCAATAAATTTAAATTATGTAGAAACATGGTGCTGCATCAGGTCTTGCAATGAAACGTATTTCTTTACGGAAGGTTTTATTCTCAAGGTAATAAATAATCAAGTATATAAATGCAAAATTGAATATCTCTACAATAACAATCCTCCCTCCCATTCTAGCTTGAATTTTGCTATGTTTGATACAAACTATGTACCATTCGGTCGCCATCTAGCGTTAGAGATTGGAAAGAGCTTGATGCGAAGAATTTCTCTAATTTTAAATTCGTCAATAAGAGAAGGATGAACGTGAGAGGAGAGAATTCAGCAAATGTTCACACTCTAAAAAAGTACTATTCATTCACACAAGTTTTCATTTATATCTAATTAACATCTTTTCCAATTATTAGTTTCATAATGTATCCTAAACTTGTAAAATTATTTAGTAACCGTCCCTGTAGAAAGTTCCGTGGTCAGTATCAAAAACGGAAATAATAAAAAATATAAATACCTTCTCTCTAAAGAAAATTCGGGTACTATTACTCCGAGCATAACGAAGACATTATCGTCCAAGATTAGAACACAAAGTATTCTTTACATTCTAGGTGATGATATTAGAAAACTTTTGATGAAAGAATTTTGTGGAATTCCGTCCAAAATACTAGAATTTGAAAGAGTCTGACAGGATTTCATTCATCCTACTGTCACAGGACAATACCATTTGTAAAACGATCATTGAAAATTTAGTATAGAAAAGATATTTGTTTAATTCTGTATCGTGAAGGTACGTAAATTGTATTTTGCATCAAATGAAGCTTAGTCAAAAAAAATATTTATTGACATATGAAAATTCAACGAAAGGAAATCAAATTCAGAACCTTTACAAGCTACAATCTATTGAATGAGGCGTTTTATTTTATTACAGCACAAGGCTGTGATTTGGCACCAGCTTTAGAGCAAGTCGAAGCTACCGTTGACTTCGCTGCACTTGACGCTTTCCTTGACGACAGCTTCCAGAACGATCCTGATGGCCAACGAGTCTTTGCCTACCTTACAAGTGAGGACTTCCGTACCATTTTGGATACCATCTACAGCTACCAACAAGTCAAAGATGTAAGTTCATAATTCAAATTAAACACGATCACTGCTGATGAGATAGGGAGAACTCTACTATATCTTTGTCAATCAGACAGAAGTCATTAACTGCAAATTTTTGCGTGTTGAGTTTTCGAGTAAAGGATGCCTTACCGGCAAACAGAATTATGGTTAGGTGCGGAAACATACGAGTTGTAACTTTAAATACAATATCTGATTTTTTAGTAAAGAAATTTTCAAACAAACGGAGAACAAGTGTAATATTGTAAATTTGCTATAGTTGCTAATTTAATAGAAACAGTCAAGAGGAACTTATTTGAGAAGGTTTTTACGTATTCTTTTCTAATTTTAGTGTCCGTGAAGAAAGATTTCTGAAATGTGTGATATTGTTATTGTAATATTTTAACCAAATGAGTAAATATTGTCGACTCTGTCTGTAATGCATGACGACATAAACAGTTACATTTGAAGGGTATTTCAAAGTGACTTGCTACACGTATTATAAGCATTCATTTATATAGAAAGCTCAGTAAATATCATGAGATTTGGTGATAGTACTGGAAAAGAACATAAGGTATGCAAAGAAATGATTGCAATACTAGTAAGTTATTATATTATACCATAAATAACATACAAAGAAATTACATATACCACATAAAGAATCTAATACCGAACGTGTTTCTTAGTACTAGACTTCCTATAAAAGATAACAGTAAGTTACGTGAGTCTTTCTTCAAAATGATATTTTCATGTCAATTTCCCTAAAATATTTTACAACTTTGCATAATTCTTAATAAATTATTTTCAATTAAACATAAATGCTATATTTTAATAAATCTACCATGAAGTTGATATATCAGCAAACATAAGGGCTCAAAGGAAACGTTTTTTTAATTTAAACCTACCTGCCTAATGCCTGGTGTTATTTTGATCATGGACAATGGTCGCTATTTTCTCCACTCCTTCCCCAAAGGATATGTAACCGTGTCCTAGCCTTACAATTCTGTAAAATATACACCTGTCAATTGAAAATTGAAGAAATAAATTTTGCCTTAGGTGAATAGATTACAAAGAAATACAGTAAGTAAAAACAACATGTAATCAGCAGTAGCAAGAATATTTTGTAAATTGCATTCATTTCTTCGGGTCCAGATTGTTAAAAATCTTTGACCAATTATATTTAATATGCATTTCTTTTCTCGATCTCTTTTCCTTAACTAAAGAACAACAGAAATATATGTAACGACGGCATTAAAATTATATACTTCCAATACTAGATACACGCACTTTCGAAGTAATTTGTACAGGAACTAATTCTAAAATCAACTTATTTCTTCTTCAAAGATGTTCAATTTATACTACAACCCGAAATCTTCTATGTTTCTGGGAAACATTGCCTAAATAAGTCACAAATGTAATAAACTTATTCTTATTTTTTTTCATTATACTTTCAGTTGATTGAATGGATCGCCAATTCCAATGTCGATGTTTATGGAATTATCAACGGCATCCTGGGGAGCCTTGGATTTGATCCTATTACTCCTCCAAGTGTAGTTAGACACCCACGAGAGATCCGTAAGCAGCTGCCTAAAAGTCTTCAGAGCTGGTTCGAACAACTTGGAACCTACATCCCACTTCAAGACCTTCTGAACCTCGCTATCCAGTTGTTGGCTACTGACGAATGCGTTGGCGAGCTCTTCACTCAACTCTCCTCACCAGAAATCAACGAAGTAGTCCAGGCTGTCCGAGCCCTTCCAGAGACTCAAGATCTGATCGCCACTCTTGAAGGTGAAGGAATTGATGTTGAAGGTCTGTGGAATCAACTCTGCCCAATCTTGAATTGGTGTGAATAAGTTCTGACTCTCCCACATGACCTCAAATTACAATGTTAATTTGTAAATAAAGTTCTATATTTTATGAAAAAAATACTGTTATCATTTTCTACGGCCTAGACTGATTGCTCTGAGAATAATAAATTAATGTCTACTAACATAAAATTAAGCATGTTAATCTCTTGTCAGTTACAAAGTAACCGCATTCGTTGGTGTACTGAGCTAAAACAAACAGTCACACATAAGCTCAACAGAGCACGGATTAAAGTATGAAAGCTAAAAGAAAGAACATGATCATCAACCATGTTCGAAAACCGCATCTGTGATCACTAGAGTTAGGATTGATATTGACTAAAAAACGTCAAAATATGCATGCAACTATGCACTAAAATCTCAAGAATATACCCTAAAATATGCAATGAAGAAGTAAATATGCAATAACAAATTCCGCCATTAAATGATCAAGTTTATTGCAAGTAACAAGCGAATGAGGTACAGTGGCATAAGATATTGACATATATGTAAAAATCTAACTTAGAATGTTACGTCTATTTATATAAAACAACAATTGGACACAATTTGAGATGTAATACAAGAAATTGGTATTCAGTATAGGAAAACTAACACGCTGAACTGTACCTCTATTTACGATGAAACAACATTTGGACTCCAAATTAAAGTTACTGACCTTGAGAGTTGCAATACACAACTATGTATTTTTCAAAATTGTCTGGCAAAACTTTGTTTTGCCTGTCACTTAACACATTTTTGTACATGGAAAATGCTCTTTCCGTCTTACAATTTGTTAGAGGGCAATAGTTTAACGAAGAAATATTACTTGCTGAGAAATCTGAAATATTGATTCCCTTTTCCTAGAAGCAACTGACTAACATCCGATACAAACTTTAATCCTGGATATTTTGTCACAATTGATTTTACCTTTTGAATAAATGCTGCTCCAACTGAATTAGAGATAATTTTTATCTAATTCTCCCATTAGCACCAACCGTGGTCTCAGAATAGGGTAACTACCCGTCCCGGTTTTCGCGGGACAACCCCACAAACGCACTGAAAGTCCCGCCCATAGTGCTGTTACCGCCCATTAAATTCATTTTAACTTATCTCATCTGAAAGTCCCGCGTCCCGAAAATCAGTAGATTTGTTCCGCAGAATGCTTTGAATTCTACGTTTCTTCTCCGCGAGAAAGAATTATTACGGGCTGCAAAATCGAACAAAAAATACTCATGCAAGCTGCAAACCTAAAGGATGCCGAACTCAACCCCTCCCCACATACACAGACACAAAAAAAACAGGATGAAATGTGAACTCATTAATGTTCATTTCTGACATCGTGTATTTGTCGTAAACTTACGATTCATGTAGTGTTTCCGTGTATATGCAAATAAGCTTTTCTTAATCGTGTTTTTTTTTAGGTTTTTTTTTTTTTACAAGATCTGAGAATTTTCAAAATACAATATGAAGTTCCATCGCAACTAATATCCCGCAATTCACAATGGAGTGTCCCTCAATTTCAATGTAAAAAGGTGGCCACCCTACGTTAGGGTGAAGTTAAAATTTATACCCGACGATTTATAAAAATAATAAATTAACCTGCCGTTGCCCAATTTTGGAATGAAACACTTGTTCGTATATAAACTAACTTAAAATGGTGTAAAATTATTATTGAACTAAATTATAAGCACTCCAACTAGCCAAGTAGAAGTAGCCTTCTGTAAATAATGGGTAGGTTTAAAGGCACCACCTAGGGACGACATCCCTCGTCCGTCATCTTAATATAAATATGCTTAAATAACTTTGACGTCAACAGCCTACAAAAATGTACTTAACACCACATATCACGAAGAAAAATGTCTAGGCAGGTAATGTAAAAGCCCTGTTATAGTATGCACAAGACCCTTGTACACTTTCACACAACAACCCTTCCACTACCGCGCATGCATTGTAAATCAAAATAAAAGTTCAGCTCATATCGAAGAAAACCAGCTTCACATGTATGGCCACATCACCATGGTTGCCCTATATGGAATACCAAGCTCCAAAACTAAAACACAGAAAAAGTCAACAGGACAAAAAATTATAAATGAATATCGCATTCAACTTCTACACCAATGCACCGTAAAATTGTTGGGAAAATCAGTAGTGTCTGTAGTCAGAGGACATTTCCGGTAGTATTTTTTTAATGCAATAAAAAATTCTTCTGTTAAAGTAGACTACGGAAAACATTTTATTTTCTTTCTGTGATGCATTTATCAAGAGTAATAAAGACTTGCTTCAAAAGAGTCTCAGCCTTGCGCTTAATCGGACGCCGCCATGTTATGACGTAATCAGTCTGCCGACTGTTTGTCATTAACATACAGATGGTATTTGATTTGTTAGTATTGTTTAAAAGAGATAGCAAAAATGGATCGAAAGAAATAGTATAAGTAGCGAATAGCGTTTCTGTATGCTTTAGTTCGTTTTATTCATTTAAAATTGATTTTTACTTTTAATACTTTTTTTAAAGATATTGATATATCTGGTGTAGTAAAAAGTAATCTATTATTTTTGCATGACATTGAAGGCTTGACTTACCATAGTTAGAATAATCCGATTTAGGTCACATATGCGCCGTTTTGTTCGATAACGTGTTGCCATTTGGAAGGTAATATCATGATGCCTCTCTCATAGAAGCCCTTGTCCCTATCGGCAAAAAATTGAGACAGTCGATGTTCACAAGCCTCTCTTGTAGCGAATTTTGCACCAGCAAACGTGTTCGCCATGGACAGGAACAGATGGTAATCACTCGGTGCCAGGTCCGGACTATAAGATGGATGCATACGAACCTCCCAACCAAGCTCCCGGAGCTTCTGGCGAGTCACTATCGATGTGTGTGGCCTGGCGTTGTCCTGGTGGAACGCAATGCCTCTCCTATTGGCCAAAGCTGGGCGCTTCTGGGCGATTGCTGCCTTCAGACGGTCCAATTGTTGACAGTATAGTTCCGAGTTAAGGGTTTGGCCGTAGGGGAGCAGCTCATAGTAGATAATTCCCTGCCAATCCCACCAAACACACAGCAAAACCTTCCTGGCCGTCAATCCTGGCTTGGGCACCGTTTGCGCCGGCGCACCGCGCTTCGACCACGACCGTTTTCGCGTGACGTTGTCGTAAGTGATCCACTTTTCATCACCAGTCACCAACCGCTTCAGAAATGGGTCGCTTTTGTTGCGATTCAGCAGCGATTCGCAGATGGAAATTCGGTCCATGAGGTTTTTTGCGTTAACTCGTGTGGCACCCATACATCAAGCTCCTTTTTGTATCCAGCCTTATGCAAATGGTTCCACACGGTTTTTTGTGCAATGTTTAGCTCTTGGGCAATCGAAACAGTGCTTACATGACGGTCGGACGCGACAATGTCCATGATTTTATCGACAT
>JAGDQP010000398.1:123178-168506 GCA_022664845.1 Lepisma saccharinum
CTTCCTGGCCGTCAATCCTGGCTTGGGCACCGTTTGCGCCGGCGCACCGCGCTTCGACCACGACCGTTTTCGCGTGACGTTGTCGTAAGTGATCCACTTTTCATCACCAGTCAACAACCGCTTCAGAGATGGGTCGCTTTTGTTGCGATTCAGCAGCGATTCGCAGATGGAAATTCGGTCCATGAGGTTTTTTGCGTTAACTCGTGTGGCACCCATACATCAAGCTCCTTTTTGTATCCAGCCTTATGCAAATGGTTCCACACGGTTTTTTGTGCAATGTTTAGCTCTTGGGCAATCGAAACAGTGCTAACATGACGGTCGGACGCGACAATGTTCATGATTTTATCGACATGTTCGACACGTGGCCTTCCAGTGCGTGGTACATCTTTGACGTCAAAATTACCGGAATGGAATCGACGAAACCAAAATTGCGCGTGATTGGCTGTTACAGTATCAGGACAATAAACACTATTCACATTTGCAGCCGCCTGGCTTGCGTTTTCGCCTTTATCGAAGAAAAACTGTAAAATATAGCGTATTTTCTCTTTGTTAGTGTCCATTTTGACGCGCACTCACACAACACTGAGTCAACTCATCACAACTATCTGAACAGTGTTTGTAGTACGCAATCTCATCGTTTGAACGCCATCTCGTTGAACCCGATCGGACTTATACAACGCGAGATACAGATCACTGAAGCCATCTATTGGCAAAATAATGGATTACTTTTTACTACACCAGATATTTTGGTAGCTTTTAACACTAATTTATAGCAGCTCTTTTTTAATGATTAAATCATAAGATATCTTCTAATAATGCTGTTTAGAACTCTTGTATTTAAAAGAATTACCTATTTTTTCTGTAAAATAAATGTGGATTTTTACGTTCGACAATCGTATACTTTTTTAATGAATGCTAGTGAAACATTTTACAAGAACATAAAAGCATATGAATTAATAGTGCTCGTTACTGTCATCTGTTAACAATTTAACGTACTACTTGTAGCCCGTTAATATATTGAATAGTATTAATATGTCATTGTAAAAAAATAATAATAAAAGCATGTAAGAAACAAAAACGTAAGTTGAAAATTTTACATTGAAGTTACTCTTGCGTTTCGTGAAGTAAAATAAAACACGGCCTTTGATAGGATTCGAACAACATTAGGTAAAAGTACAAAAAGTTATAAGTTGCATGCGCCAAATTGTCAAGACATCAAAAGTGACACAAACCAGCGATAAGAAGAGCACTGCAAGTTAAGACTGCCCCCTGTCATTGTTTAGAGCAATTTCTTTTATTAAAAACATGTTTTACTGTTTTAACTTATTGAAGTGTGTTCTGCAGATTTGTACATTAATTATTTCGTTAAGTGATGATGTAAATGTTCTTTCTCTTTTTTGTCTTTTCGTCTTCAGACTTCCGAATAAGGAACGTAACATAGGGAGAAGCATATAGCTACGGAAATAGTACGGTCGATTACGTCAAACCAATCAGAGGATCATTTTCATGCTATATTTCTACGTAACGGGAAACCGTAGCGCTGAAATTTAAAAAACATTATATATTATTTAATCTGATGTACACAAACAAATTGTAAAATATATAAGCACGGGGAAAGCGGAAATGCCCAATAGAGAAATATTTGCAATGATTCAAAAAGCAAAATTAAAGCTTGCTTATTCTACATCTTTTATACCAGGTTAGTGCTGCGTTATGCAATAAAAAGCATCCCTACTAGTACCATATTAAGGTACCGTATTTGTATCTCTTTCAAGAATATTGAACTTGAAAATATTTAATCCAGGTGCTCACATATTGCTTACAATTCTGTAACTTACAGGAAAAGTTATTCTTATCAAATGAAAAATGAAATTTGCTTCCTTTTGAGAATTCGGTTAACACTGGAGCAATTAAGTTCTACGCAGATAGTCAAGGAAAAAGAGTAACACCAAAAATTATTAATCAAAGCAAAAGCAAAATAACTAGTACTGCAAAACCAGGAGCGATTTTTACGGACATAAGTAAGGAAGTCCCATATGAGTGTAGGGACTGAACGATCTTCCGGTCTTCTTAGCAAGGAAAAATGACATTGCAAAAAATCAAGCGAAAGGTTCTTGCAGGATTTAAGAAAACAATTGCAAATTTTGTTATGTACGAATGTACTTATATTTACAGTTCCACACCGGTTTGTTTTACCACCTTGGTCCTCTGTCAACAAAGAAGTGGAACACGTGAACAAAGAAATCTATAGGTTAGCATCTTAAAAAATGTTTATCTGGAAATAAAGATCTTGCAAATAAAATTTGAAATAACCCAACCAATAATATAAATCTGAATACTCTGTCTGTTAAACCCATCCTCCTTTTACATCTTAACTTACAATCCATTAGAAATAAGCTCTCTGAATTAGATATATTTTTAGACGAATTTCCTTGTCATATCCTGTGCGTTAATTTACACTGGCCACTGAAAGACAAAATTAATCTGTACATACCTGCAAATTTCAAGCTATCTACAATATATTGTAGAAAAACACTTGGCCATGGAGGAGTTGCTATTTACGTCAAATCTGATATAACTAACTACAGAATCTTAGATGTTAATAATTCTAGTATGGATGAAGTATTTGAAGTAACTGGTATCCTGTTTAGTACTATAATGTTGTATGATCGTAGATTTCAATTTATTCATTTCATTATTTTCTTAAAAATTTGTGTAACAGTGTATTTAGTTTGTAAGACATTTTGGTTTATATTGAGTTGTCTCCAAGATTTGTTTCTCGACGTCTATAATGTAATGGATCATGATCAAACGCTAAAATTATCTTAAGCTCCAAGGTAACAATTAAGTATCTCAAAACAGAGCAACATGACAGTGAGAGGATTTCTATTCCCGTGTATACTTTCCCACGAAAGGAGCTTTTTCCTATAACCATGATTCAACCTTGTTTCACAAGAACTAAGAATTGTCACATAGCCACGCGCCAATCTGAAAACTTATTAGTGATGTGAATAGTAACACAAGAACCTTTCTAAGAAGTTATTTAAAAATTGTAAACAGCTTCGCGTTGAACAGTTGTACCTTATCCCACATGAAATTTCTCAGTGCTTCCTTCAATTAGAAAATAGACTAAATATTACCAAAAACTTATCTCTAGACTGGTATAGACACAATATACCAGAGAGAGATACTTTAGTTTTCAAATGGATTGATATTACACCTGAAAAATACTGAAAATAATTTTTAATATGCAAAACTCTCATAGTGAAGATTACTACAGATTATCTAATTTTATACTGAAACAAATAATACATACAATTCTCTATCCTGTTACATATCTTGTTAATTGTACACTCCTTGAAGGTACTTATCCTGATTGTCTTAAAATTACCATAACTACATATACCTATTCATAAAAAAGGAGATAGAAGCGATCCGAATAATTATCGTCCGATTTCTCTTGTACCAATATTTTCTAAATTTATTGAACAGTGTATGAAAATGCAGTTGTCAAGGTACTTTGAACATAGTAATGTTTCAAATATGCCGCAATATGAATTTAGAACTGGTATTTCCACTATAAAAGCAGTTGAATCAGTTGTTTCAGAAATAATGAAAGGGTATGAATCTCGCTCTTACACCTGTGTCACTCTAGTTGATTTAAGTAAAGCATTTGATACTGTCTCACATGATATTCTCGTTTCAAAATTACAGTTTTATGGTATCCAGAGTAATTATCTTAATATAATTAGAACGTATCTCATTAACAGACATCAATTGTTAAAATTAAGAATGTAAGGTCAGAAGAAGTAATCATACAAACTGGAGTACCACAGGGTTTGGTACTTGGTCCTTTTCTCTTTGTTGTATATATGAATGATTTGCCTAGTTGTTTACCACATAAATCTGTTTTGTATGCTGATGATACCACCTTTATTATAAATGCAGAAAACAAAGTCACTACCAGAAAAAAAAATGAAGAAATGATAATAGCGTCCTCAAGTTGATTTTTTCATAATGAATTAACCTTGAATGCTGCAAAAACTGTTGCACTCTATTTCAATTTAAACTATGAAAATGTTATTGATAGTAATATTGAATCTGTCAAACTTTTGGATATACATATGGATGCAAAACTGAATTGGAATAGACATACTGACAAAATGTGTAAAAAAAAAACTTGCTTGAGTTTTATATCTGCTCCGAAAGTTAAAGACATCTGTAGGAGAATGCCTATTGATCTCTGCGTATTATACTTTTTTTCATCCCCATCTACTATATGGTAACTTATTTTGGGAAAATTTTGCTGGTGCTTTAAATGTATTTAAATAGCAAAAGAAAGCGGTTAGATGTATAAAGGGTGCGTCTTATAGGGTATCTTGTAAACAATTATATAGTGAATATAAAATAATGACCGTACCATCGATATTTGTATATCAGAGTTGAATGTATGTTAAAGAAAACTATGCTCAAATCACAAGACGTACCGATATCCATGACTATAAATACAAGACAAAAAGATAATATAGATACGCCGTATGTAAGACTAAATGAGACGCAACAAAGTTATAGGTAGTCTGGAATGAAATATTTTAATGTGTTACCGTCACTTATTCGAGGTGTGAATCAGAAAAGGTTTGACAGATACATTAAAAATTTGCTTAAAAATAGTTGACTATATAGCGTAGGTGAATTTGAAACTTATATAAGGGACCATTATTAAACTACGTACATAGTGTATAATCATTTCTATATTTTATTGTATTCTTTTTTATGACGAAGTATATTACAACTGTAAATAGTCCTCTAACGACTAATAATAATAATATAATAATAATAATTATTATTATTATATTACTATTATTATATTACTATTATTATGAGACTGTGTTCCGCCGTAGTAGAAGGTGTATTTGCCCTGTTGAATACTGTCCTGACTTTCCAGTGTATTTCCTATGACTAAAATGTTTAGCTCATACTTTTCGGTCTCCCTCTACCTAAAGGGCGCCCGTTTGGTATAACGTTCGTACGTTGCACATTCATATTCTAAGGAATTTATTAATCCTGTTCGCGGAACCCTCTGAAGCAGTCCTCGCCCGAAGATCCGAATGAGGGACTAGTTTCCGCCTGGGAGGCGCCTGGTGGGAGACCAGTAACTCTAACTCCTACTTTTCCCTAATGCAAAAGTAAAATGTCAGAATATTAAAATTTAAAAATGACTTAAGAAGCATTTTTTATTGATAATACTAAGAATACCAATAATAATAGTAATACGTAAAACATGAATACTTCATTGGGAAGCAGCAAAACCACAAAACTTTTGATTTTAAGACAGGATATAGGCAGAAAAAGACTGAACAAAGAATATTAACACGTTCCCACATTTTTACGAGATTAGGGGCTGTTTGGTGGATCCCAAATATCAGTGTTGCCACCTAATAAAGAATTGCTTCTTCGATTAAGTTGAAGTGTGTGTGTGTGTGTGTGTGAGAGAGAGAGAGAGAGAGAGAGAGAGAGAGAGAGAGAGTAGTAGTACTAGTAACAGCAATTGTGTTAATAAGCCATTGATCAAGAGTCCAGGTGGTAAAGTCGCAGTATGTGAATTGGAATTCCACGGTCCAGTATCCGAATGAGATTTTTCAGATTTTCCCGCAGTTTCACCAGTCGAATGCCGAATAGTATCTTAAGGTTATCGCCTATACTTTTCCCATCCTCTACTTACTGCATCCCGGCCTGAACGAAAAGAGCTTAAATAAATTCAAATTGTAACTAACATGCTCCGTAAAGTGTACCAGGATTGTTAGACAAATTTCATTTTCTTTTCCCGTGTAACTAATTCGTATAGGCACTTCTATAAACACAGCGATCGTAATCAATCCAAAAGTGTTACGTAGTTTGTGTCATTATTTCACTAACAACGAACTTTATTTGCTATATGTAAACATGGCGGCATGCGGAGGAATTACTAACGGGCTTACAGTCAAGGGCGCCGATTTCTGTGTAACTTTGGGGGAGCCCATTCAGGTATTTTTTTGGTGCCAGATAAGGGTCTAAGAAGGCACATATGATACAAATCCAATTCAGATTTTGCCAAATATTGTATATTCATAAAAAAAACATATATAATATTATACATATAGTCATTATGAAGGCTTCTCCAGGCCCAGGTATTACAGAATTTAACTAAGTTTGTATAACGTTAAAAAAATCACTAAAGCATATTCTGTTTTAACTAATAATAATGAATACACAAAATATATTTTATGTATTCATTGCTAATAAGAGCAAACTTTCTGCTGTTACTAGAAAATACACTTAGGAGGAAATAACAGAAACTGATGTTAGTCTATCAAGTGGAGTTATTCAGCTTCTCCAAATGTGGTTCTCTTTCTGTCGCGCTACTGCTTTATTGGACAAATATTGTTTTTCTTCTTTTAATTCTCGGTGCTCGATCTCGACAGGCATGGTTCAAGAAGCTTTTGTCTCACCTACAGTGAGAATAAAATGTTTGGACAAGTTGAACAAATAGGAAAAACAGACTTATCACACACAAAAAGAGCCCCATTTCGAAATCTCTTACCCTTTATGATAGTTTGGATACGTTAGATAGAATGCTATAGAAATAACTACTACTCGATACACCTGTAAGGTAGCAGACAACGAAAGAATGATAACTACGTAAATTCATCGCAAAAATGTATTTGGACAACCCCATACTATTCTCGAAAGAAATGTTTTAGGTACCCTATTGTGTACAAAATCACTCTGCGTAATGTATTGAAGCCATCCACACCGTATCAGGCATAAAGAAGCAGCATGGGGAACAAAGTGAGTTGAAGAACATTGGAACTGCTCATTTTAATTTTAAATTACCAGTACGTGCGGAAGGTAAATGGTACTGAGACATAACCAAGCTTGTTGGAAAGCCATGCTCTAGCGTTCGATACATCATAAAGAAACATAAAACAGAATAATTATTGGGGATTCGTTCTGGTCAACTAAGGACACTAACTGCCCGGAATGAAACCTACATTCTTCATTCTGCGAACAAAACTCAAAGCATTAGTGATAAGATTTCGCTACTTCACTTTCCTAGGATATTCAAGTTAGTGTTACAGATGTGTAGATGTGAGCAAAAAAATTGGAATTCAGAAGATGCGTAGCCAGAAACAAAACACACATATCAGAAGAAAGCAGAAAGAAGAAGTTTTAATTCCCCCCCCCCCCGCAAAATAAATATAAATATAAATCAGTACCTGGAATTTGGAAAAAGAAAAAGTTTTTTTTTTAGGATGAGATGAAGATAAACTTGTACTGTGTGATGGATATCAGGACGTGTGGCGAAAGAAGAGTGAAGCTTTTACAAACCAGAACATTGCTTCAATTGGTAAAAATGTTGGAGGGTCTATTATGATTTGGGGATGTGTAATTCCTAATGGAGTAGCCAGTATTCATACCCTGGATACACATCTTCAAAATCCCAATTTTTCAATGAATTTTGGATTGTTTGTGGTGTAACAGTAACTTGCATATTCTAGACGAGTGAAGTAGCCAAATCTTTAGCACTAATTCTTTGAGTTATATTCACAGAATGAAGAATGTAGGTTTCATTTCGCGAAGTTAGTTTTCTTAGTTGGCCAGAATGGATTCTATTCCGCAATAATTGCTCTGTTTTATGTTTCTTTATAATGTATCCAACGGTAAAGCATGACTTGCAAACAAGCTTGGATTTCCTGACGCGGTGCGGATTGCTTCAATGCACTACGTGACTGCTCTTGTACACAAAAGGATACCTAGAACATTTATTTCGAGTAAAATTGGGTTGTCCAAATACTTTTTTCCAATGAATTTACGTAGTCCTCACTCTCTCGTTGCCTGTTACCTTAAAGGTGTATGGAGTTGAATTCTATAGAATTCGTTAGTTCTATAGAATTCTATCTAAGACATCCAAATTATCATAAAAGGGCAAGAGATTTTGAAATGGTCCGTGTTGTACGTGTGATATAATCTGTTTTTCCTCTTTGTTGAACTTGTGCAAATACTTTTCTTACCCGCTGTATCTAGTTTCCCTATTTATATGTTGTATTAGGAATTCAAAATTACGGTATTAACGGTAAACAGTAATTGCATCCAAACAGCAGTTTGGCGGATATATTTCCCAGTGCAAGTCTACTCCTACTTTTCTTTGAGTTCTTCTTGTCGCTTACTTTTCTTGTATATATATATATTTTTCTTTTTCTATTATGTTTGTATATGACAAAATCACGATGAATGATCCCTAACCCTCGGAACGCCAAAATAATTTCATCTCACGGAACGCCAAGATGAGTCATTTTCGACCCATGTATATTTCTCGTATCAAATAAAGTACTTGTTCAAAATCAAGGTATTTTAGAGTATGGGTGTATTCATTGTATTTTATATTTTCAAGTATATACTACAAAATAATGAAAAATACAGAAAAAAATAATACATCATATTAACCTTGTAACCATTTTCATGTCTACACAAAAATGAAGGTACCATGAATCTCTTACTCATCTACACATATAAAGTACTACATATAAAATTACCAGAATCAAACTACCTTACTCTCTCACTCTCACATGTAAAGTACACCGTATCTGTTGTATTCTGATTCTTGCAAATGAAGAGATTACATTGCTGACAGTATGGGGAGTACTTGTCTTTACCACTACACAAGGAGCATCGTCCACGTTTCTTCGCTCCTCGATTGACAAAATTATAAAGTGCAGGTCACTTGGAAAGAGACGTGTGATCATTAGAACCGACAACACTTGTTATTTTAATATAAAATGACATTACACAAAACGCCAAGATTGGATCCAATTGACTCATGCTTGATTTTCTTAAATTATTACACAATAAATACATGGGTTTAACGTCATTTTCTACCATAAGATTATTGGATACGTACGTGAAGAATACACAGAATTTCACTCTTACACTTAATGACTAATGGACAAAAATAATATTTCTACTGTATGAGTCATTTATGACCCGATCTTGGCGTTCCGAGTGTTAAACGATATAAAATACGTTTTCAGATTTTCTTTCATTCTTTTTTTTCCTTTTCTTACTAAATGGTCTTTATCGATGTTATGCACGAAACTCCAAAGGGCCAGGACCCCCAAAGCACCCCCCCCCCGGGATCGTCGCCCTTGAGCTTACTTCGCGTTGTGTTATGAATGTCACTGTTTTGCAACAGAAATCACGGGCTCAATGTCATGCGAGCGAAGACGAATTTGATAAATCTTTTTAATTATACATCGCGTTAACACTCTCACTATGTGCCCGGCCTGAACTCCGAAGCTGTCAAATAGTCCCAGGTACATTTCGCTCTCATGTTACATGTCCATCTATCGAGACTGTCTTATTATTTTACATTTTGTTTGCGTCTTTTAACCATGCATACATGATAGATATGTCAGTTAAAATTATTTTACAATCTTGAGTTTCAGCATTCCCACACGCTGAATATAAAAGACCTACATTTCTCTTGTATATGTAACATATGTTGGAGGGAAAATAAAGACCTCTCGGGTTGATTCATAGTGAAACTATGCAATGGAGCGGTTTTATAAGAAATTTAGGGTATAGTGCAGTTGGTAGCAGCAAAAAAAAATTTATTAAAAAAGTACAGGAGAAACCATGTTTGGTAAGGTATGTGGATGTGTTGAAACGCTAAATAAAACAAGGTGTTAAGTCATGGTACTGGAATAGAATAGAAACAATCTTATTGTCATTAGTCCAATACAACAATAGACAACGTAAAATTTTTAATATAACAATAATTCAGATATTAGAAACATAACAGTTACAATATAAATATACATACATTAGTCGAGGTGTTCAATAGAATAAAGACGGAAGTGTGAAAGGAGAGAAAAGAAACGTAGGATTATTTCATTAGTTCCGCTTTGAGGGTGGGCGCTTGGTGTATTGAACGTATTGTGCATCGCGCATAATGAAAATAACGTATGGCTTTTCGTAACACTTTTTATTGCTTGTTGTCTCTGGGTAATTAAATGCCTATGTCAATTATTAACAACGCAAGGAGTGGTATAAAGCTTACGTACCGTAGCATTAGCACCCAAACTGGTAGAAACAAACTGCATCATGGCTGAATTTTACTTTGTTTTACTCTAGTAAACCCGGTGTTCGATTTGTGCAGTTTCCACAGATGGGGAAAATTAGTGAGATATGTATTATATGGTATTTTGGGATCATCCATAACCAGGAACGTATTTAGAGGGTGGGTCTGGAGCCCCTAAAACTCAGAGTCTTATGGAAAAATAGTATAATTTCAGGTATAATTATACATATTTAGTATACATTTCATACTCAGACACAACTTTGGACCCCTCCCAAAACCAGTTCTGGATACGTGCCTGTTCATATCCCAGGTTAGCGGTGTAGGCCTATATATATGTAAACAGAGCCAGAGAAGATTCTCGCACAGAGGGGGATATCCCCAAAATCCCCTGCTAGATATCGAACACTGTCTAAACCCTTTATGATAGTAGAAATGTAAGGTAAAAAGGAAAACAATTTCCCCGGAAAAATCCGACATTTTTCCAATTACTGTTTTCCTCCTACTCGAAATATTTCCACGACTCCTCAAAGTGCTTTGTCCATTTTTCTGATCATATGGGACATACGTTTATAATTTCATCTTCTCAAGTTCTGGGCTCTAGATCACTGGCTTATTAACACAATTGCTGTTACTGGTACTACTACTTCTACTACTACTACTCTCTCTGACACACACACACACGCACACACATTTGAACTTAATCGAAGAAGCAATTCTTTATTAGGTGGCAACACCACTGATATTTGGGAACCACCAAACAGCCCTCAATCTCGTAAAGATGTGGGACTCTTCGTGCCGTACAGTTGACAAGAAACAAATGAGGGGCGTTTTCACAAAACTCGGTATCTACAAAAACAGTTTTCAAAAGAGTACGTAGGATAAAACTTCTTAAATATCCCCATATCACGGTGAAACGTTTTCTTCTAAATCTATATATATATATATATATATATATATATTGGAATCTTAGAATGGAATAGGTGAACCAAAAACATTAGAATATGTTGAACCTAAAAATCGAAGAAAGGTTACCAAGTTTTGTGAAAACGCCTCTCAAATGCCGCGGTTGGTTTCTTTAGTCTTCATAACCTTTTTCCATTTAATCTACTTAAGTGGACTTTTTTTTTTTTTTTAATTTTGATCAGACGTTTCTATGACTAAAGAACGTTTGAAGTCAGTGGAATAGGGTGGATATTCAAACCTGATTTACATAAATAATCTCGAAATTTTTAAAAAGAAAGTTACACTCCTTTCAGGAAACATGTTTGTGAAACCACGGAAAGAATCTTTGAATAACTGAAGACTTGTAGTACATACGCAACAGTTTCCAACTTGATGAAGGAAACCGGTTTTTTTTAGTATTATTATTTAAAAAATCACTTGCGTGGAAAATCACGTTCATCGTTTATGAATATCCAATAGAGCGTCCAAGAAACTTGTCTGGATCTTGGTTTTAATTTGATGTACGGTTAATTACACACATTGCTGTTTCTGAAAGAACACTATTTTTACAAAAGATTATTATTAATTTCAAAAATTTAGCTGTTGTTTGCGTAGAAGTTTAGGGGATTCCTTCAAAATGTACACTTTTTAAACCTATTTTCCTTTCTTCAAATATAAGACATGTCAAATTAGTTTATGCAAGATTACGTTTCACGCTTGCTACCTCTTTTGACCTTATACTTTAATGCTGCAAATGAGTTAAGAATATTTTGCTTTACAAATCTTACAAAAGACTTTTGGAAATGAATAATAATAATAATAATGCACCGACATATTAGTTCAATATACACAAAAGTCGAGTCGAAATCAGGTTTCTACTCGCGGTCCACTCTTGTTTCTAGAATTTACACGGCAACCGGGCTGAATGTCGGTGGCATCAGGGTTGTTACCACCAATATCCCGCTCATAGACTACCTCGTAGAGAGCGGGAGCGCAGCGGTCTCCCATACTATTCTCACCAGCTGTCCTTGAATCGGGATTTGTAAATTATGTACAAGCGATAACAAGCAGTGAACACGACTCAACGTCAAAAATTGAAATTATAATATGACAAAGCAGGAGATATTACGCATTAATTCTGTACCTGAGAGCAGTGTGCGAATTAGCGGGGGGTGCCCGGGATTTCCACTCCCCCTGACAAAGAAGCTTCCACCCTGACAAATTTATTTTTCGTCCCTACCACGGATAAATTTCTCCCCCTTAGAAGATGTTTCGATCAAGATTAGATACAAAATCGGAACATCTTTATTTGTCAGAAGTTGAAACTATTTTCATGGAAGTGACAAGGGTATTATGAACAGAAGCCTATTTGGAAATCATTTCTTTTGTGATGTTTATGAAGTAGCTTGATATGAATGATTTAGTATGATTGATTTGATTTAGAAACACCTATTTGGAAAATGGGACTGCATGTCTTCCCTCCACTCTCTCTCTGTCTATATATACGATGTTGCCTGTTCAAATCCGTGCTTATGTTGTATCCACCCCCCACCCCCTGGCTAAAAAGTTTAATTCACACACTGCCTGAGAGCCAGAACCGCGTTCGTTCAATTTTGACCAAAGCGTGATTAATGTACTTTTGTATTATTGTTGTAAACGTTTCAAATAATGTTTTCTTAAAAAGTATATTATGTAGTTTGCCTATTTACTTTCTATGTGAAAAGGAAACATTTTTTTCTTCTTTTTTCTCGAAAACAAGAATTTGTGATTTACTTGATTCTGCCTTTCAACTGCAAAAAGTTTTGTAAAAATAAAAAAACATTCATGTTTTCTAAAACTTCCGGTTTTGTTTAGAGAAAAAAGCATAAACCATCTTTTTTTTTTTACAAGGAAGTAATTTGTAATACTGCTAACGTCTCTTGATGCAAGAATTACTTTTATATAGGTAATTAAGAAAAATACAAAATTCAATTGTAAGATTACAAATATTTTTTGTATATGTGATATATTGCGGGTTTCTCAGTTATCAGTGTTGCTAGGTTTAAAAAATTATTATTTTTTCGATACTGTATCTGTCCGAAACTTATCTTACACATCATTCAACACAACAGAAGGAAGTTTTGGGTGTTCTCGAACTCAGGCACCTAAGTTCTCAGTGTTGCCAGCCTATTTTAAAATTCAACTTATAGAAATGGCTTTATTATTACATACTGCAACGCCCTACCCCGAGTACCACAAATGGCTCGATAATAAAGTATATTCAATATATTTGTGAGACAAATTAATTATTTTTCTCCGGCTATGGGCGTAGGATTTTAAACCTGTAAGGCAAGGTGAGATTAGTGTGGACTGACCAAACCGGAGGAACATATAATATATGAAATAGACTCTATAGTGCTTATGGATACGTGGTCCGCCTCCTACTACAGGAGGCCGAGGGATGTAGGGTTCATTAAGTTGCCCCCCACCCCACACCAAATTTTACAAATAAATAGCCTATCGTTTTGCACCCGTCTTGCACCCAAGTTTCGCGTTTTGCACCGCAATGGTTAAAAAGTTATAAGCCCTTAAATTTGTAGGAGCCATGTTAATGGTAGGCCCCTACAGCAAAATTCCAGAAATCACTCAGTTACAGATACTGCAACGGATTGCAATCATTCTGCACCGTTTTGCACCCAAGTTTCGCGTTTTGCACCGCAATGGTTAAAAATTATGTTCTTCTATTTTGGGAGCCCAAGTTAGTGGTAGCGCTCCCTCAGTAAAATTTTTCAAAAACGGATAATGTACCGGTCTGTGCTCGTTTTGCACTGTTTTGCACCCAAATATCGCGTTTTGCACTGCAATGGTAAAAAAAGCTCTTAAATTTGTTGGGGCAAGATAATGGTGGCCCCCTACAGCTAAATTTAAAAAATCAGTCAGTTACTCATACTTCAACAGATTGCAATCGTTTAGCACCGTTTTGCACCCAAGTTGCGCGTTCTGCGCCGCAACGGTTAAAAAAATTATAAGCTCTTCTAGTTTGGGGGCCAAAGTTAGTGGTAGCACCCCCTCAGTCATATTTTTCGAAAACAGATTGTGTACTGGTCTGTGCTCGTTTTGCACCGTTTTGCACCCAAGTTTCGAGTTTCGCACCGCAATAGTTGAAAAGTTATAAGCTCTTAAATTTGTGAGGGGGGGGGGCAAGTTAATGGTAGCCCCTACAGCAAAATTTCAAAAATCAGGGATTGACATATAGCGCAACAGATTGCATTTGTTTCGCACAGTTTTGCACCGCAACGGGGAAAAAGTTATAAACACATCTATTTTGCGGAGGGTCGAAACTGACAGACCCTTAATGATTTTTTTCAAAAGGAGAAATAGATAGTGTTGTGGAATTGCATTGTAGTAGTTTTGCACCACATTTAAATTGTTAGAAGAAGGTTCTTCTTTCGGGGAGGGGGACAAGTTAATTGATGACCCGCCTAATTTTATTTTTAGTGAAAACAAATTGTTTTTGGATTATACTCATTTTAGCTTACAGACCGATTGACAGTAAAGTATTTTCATAGAGTAACTTCTAAGTTAATTAAATAATTGGTGACGCAGCTTGGATCTATCGCGCACTAGCATTTTTTTTCCACTTTTTAATTGCCAACAAGAAATACATACTTCTATATTACAGGGCGCGCACTTGTAATTTGAAAATCACCGTGATAAAATAATTGAAACGTGGTCTATTTCGAGGGCGATGAAACTATTGTTTGCGGAAGTACTGTATTACGCATGTGTTTAAACCTGTCTGCGCGCATTAGCAATTGAACTGCTACGACTCAGGGGACGCTACGACTAACTTGGGACCCAAAATAGAAGAGCTAATAACTTTTTAACCGTTGCGCTGAAAAACGCGAAACTTAGGTGCAAAACGAGCACAGGCCGGTGAACTATCTGGTTTCGAAAAATTTGACTGAGGGGGTGCTACCACTAATTTGGGCCCCCAAAATAGAAGAGCTTATAACTTTTTTACCGTTGCGGTGCAAAACTGTGCAGAACGATTGTAATCTGTTACAGTATGTGTAACTGCCTGATTTCTGAAATCTTGCTGTAGGAGGCTACCATTAACTTCGCCCCCACAAATGTAACAGCTTATAACTTTTTAACTATTGCGCTGCTAAACGCGAAACTTAAATACAAAACGGTGCAAAATGAGCACAGACCGGTACAATGTCTGTTCTTGAAAAATTTGACTAAGGGACGCTACCGGTAACTTGGGCCCCCAACATAGAAGAGTTTATAACTTTTTTTAGCCGTTGCGGTGCAAAACGGTGCAGAACGATTCCAAAGTTTTGAATTATGTGTAACTGAGTGATTTTTGAAATTTTGCTGTAGGGTGCTGTACCATTAACTTGCCCCTCATAAATCCAAGAGCTTATAACTTTTTAACCATTGCGGTGTAAAATGCAAAACTTATGTGCAAGACGGTGCAAAACAAACACAGGCCGGTGTTCTGTTCTGGAAAATTAGACTGAGGGGGGCTACCATTAACTTGGCATCTCCAAAATAGAAAGGCTTATAATTTTTAAGCATTGCGGTGCAAAACGGTGCGAAACGATTGCAGTATTTTGCAGTATGTGTAACTGCCTGATTTTTTAAATTTTGCTGTAGCGGGACAGCATTAACACGGGGGACACGGTGTTCACATGTGATGAGAAGTGGGTCCTGTACGAAGATCCACGGCGCCGTCATCATTGGTTAGCATCCCATGAACCGGTTCCAAAACAGCCGAAACCAGCACTGCACCAGAACAAGGTCCTCCAGTGTGTTTGGTGGACTGCTCGCGGCATCGTGCATCGGGAACTACTACCAGCTGGTCAGAGCATCAACGCAACTGTGTACTGTCAGCAGTTGAGCCGTGTTCAAGAGAAACTCAAAACTCTGGAGTAAGCACTTCTGAATCGCAAAGGGGTCCTCCTGTTACAGGACAACGCTAAGCCCCACGTGGCTAGGATGACCCGGGACACCATTCTACTCCTTGGATGCGAAACACTATTGCATTCGTCATACTTCCTGGACATTGCACCGTCCTATTTTCACCTGTTCCATTTATTGGACAATCACCTGAGAGGACGCCTGCTCAAATCCCTAGTAGAGGTGCAAAATGTACTTGATACCTTCTTCGCTTCACGGCCCACCAGGTTCTACCGCGATGGAATCCATGGCCTTCCAGAACGTTGGCAGAAGGTCGCCGATGCTGATGGGGACTATTTTTAATCTTCCAGGAACGTCTTAGGTGACATATCGATGTTCGAAGGTGGTGGATGAAAAAGTGACAGAACTTTCTTGCTTTCCTTTATATATGCCCCTCCTTCCAAAAAGAAATTTCTAAAGCTGAAATGTTTTTTAATTTCTTTCTATTTTAGTTTGCGAAATAGCCCTGATAAATATAATTTTACATATTATTCGAATTCGTTAAATAGTTGTTTTTAATGCACTTTGTAAAAATATTTAACTGTCACTAAAAATCGCTTTATATTTGCACAAATTCACTAACACTAAGAAAAACGGTTAACAGTATCTCGATATTTTGGTTGGGGATACTAGAGATGTCTTCATGGAATGTTGGTTGAAGGATTCTACTTACTGCTGGAGTTAACTGAGACTCGAGATGAAATAACTAGCTGCTGGAGTGAACTGCGACTCTATATGGAATATTTTGCTGCTGGAGTGAACTGTGACTCCAGATGGAATATCTTGCTGCTGGAGTTAACTGCGACTCCAGATTGTACCATTCTCATTACAATATGCTGATTTTAGTAATGATTGTAGAATTGTAGTGGCTACTCCTACTTCATAATGGCTTTTTGGTTGAATCAGCATTAGCTTCTTTATTTCCTAGGTTTTTGGCAGCGTCCTAAGATGATTATCTATTTTATGGCCATGTCTTCATAGACTTAACGCCATGCCCATAGTTTGATTGACCACTATTGGCGTAGTAGAGGGAACTCTGACTATAGGCTGAAACTGAGCCCCTCTCTTGGCATTTGTTCACAGGTGTTGTCTAGTTTCTGCATTGAGATGAATTCTTAAATGCTAATAGTAATTATATAGAGGTGCATCTGTTACTTCGTCTTATTTAACATACAATAATAACTCAACTATTTCAATGCAGTAAAGGCACGACTGCTACCTTTAATCTTGACTGCATCTCTTTTACATGTAATGGAATTATTTCTTAAACATGATTATATATATATATATAATCATGTTGTCAAACTTATAACTTGTCAAATCATGGATTCTGCTTGAATCTCGCTTTCCTGGTAGGACGAGCCACCGTTCATTTGGTGACAAGCCTACTTTAATAACATCCATCTTTGGCATCGTAGGAAAACTAGGGTCATTGGATCAACCAAAGATTTCCCCTTGGCATCTGAGTAGGGTGATGTTACACAGTCATAGTTGACTTAAGTGGCACTTGCCGCTTTTATTAATTGATCATAATTCTCCGGGGAACATTTGAATACCTTGAGATTATCCAGATTTTCTTGCATCATTTCAAAGGTCTTTAGATGTTTTTTTCCTGGCTCTATTGTTGACTATGTCTAAAACAACGTATGACTCATCAAATAAATCAAAGAGCTTAGCAATTTGTCGGTCCGCGGCGCTACTTTGTTTATGGACTTTCCGTAACACTAAAGATTCTTGCTGGACAATATATCTTCTTCTTTTTTCTTTTCTTTGAGTTGTTTTGGCTATTCTAACTTCCTTCCTTTTCTGGTGGTCTGATGGCTGTTCAGTTACTTGACTTAGAACTCTAACCATAAAATGAGAACTAGGTGTGTTTATAAAAAATCTAGTGAGGGATCTACATATAATTCTCAGTGGTTGAGTAATTTAGTTAATGCACAACGGTAGTTATGTACTGGCCCTAAGTTAAGTGGTCCTGGCTGCAAAAAAATCTCAAGAGTCTCCCAATTTCCCTATAGTTACGGTCTATGGGGTTGCTTTGTGGGTGATACCACGATGTGTGTAGGTACTGAATCTTCTGCTCTTCTAGGTGTTTCTTCCATAAGTTGGACCTAAATTGGGAGCCGTTATCTGTTAGTATTTTCTCCGGAAGTTCATAATGCTTGCGGAATTAATCTATTTGTCGTATAATTTCGGCAGTGTTCACCTTACGGAGTGGATAAATCATTACAAATTTTGCGTTGACGTCCACTATGGATAGAATATATTCCCAGGTCTTGGATCGTGGCAGTCTTCCTATAATGTCAACAGAGATTAGCTGTAATGGATATTGAGAGGTTACATGGTATTCTCTCTTCTAAATTCTCCTTAAGAGGGAATACCATGTTTGGTTTCTGCCCAGCGAGAACACTTATTTAGGTATATTTGAATATCTTTCTCATTGATTTCCAGAGTATATACTTGCGCATATTAAGCCTTATTTTCTTTATACCGAAATACCCCATCTCATTCTGGAATTTCTTCATCAAACTCTCTTTGTCGGTTTTTGGAATGAGTACAGGGTAAGTCAAAATGATGGACCCGATTTCATAAATTTATTTTGTGAAATATAATGAACATATCTAAATGTGAGCTACGCGCAAGGAAAGGCAAAAGTTCAAAGTTTAGTTGAGTTTAGTTTATGTCCCGCGTGGTTGCATTGTGTACCGCTACGCGGCTCTGGAAGCAGTTAACGAAAATGGCGCTGACTGGAGAGCAGAAATCGTTCTGTGTGCTGGATTACCATGTAAACAACTCTGTGATGAGTGTTCAACGGCATTTCCGTACCAAGTATGGCAGAGACCCACCTACTGGAAAAACCATTCGTACGTAGTATGAAAAATTCAGAGATACGGGCTGCATCTGTAAGCGAAAATCGACTGGCCGTTCTTCAGCTGAGGAAGAGACAGTGAAACGTGTTCGCGCCAGTTTTGTGCGGAGTCCACAGAAGTCTACCTACCGGGCAGCGAGGGAACTTGAAATGCCACAGAAAACTGTATGGCGAATTCTGCGGAAACGTTTACAAATGAAATCCTATCGCTTGCAACTGCTACAAGCCTTAAGAGACACTGATTATGCTGCTCGAGCGTCTTTCTGTGCTGATTTTCTCACGTTAATGGAAGAGGATGGGTTCGCCGAAAGGTTACGTTACAGTGATGAAGCGGTGTTTCACCTTTCTGGGAATGTGAATAGACACAACGTAAGGATCTGGGGAACTGATAATCCCCACGCAGTTGTGGAACACCAACGCGATTCACCCAAGTTGAATGTGTTTTGTGCCATTTCCCCTGTAAAGATTTATGGGCCCTTTTTCTTCCTTGAACCTACTGTGACAGGACATGTTTTTCTTGATATGCTGCAACAATGGCTCCTTCCACAGCTCGAAGAGGATAGTGCAGATTTCATTCTTCAATTGGATGGTGCCCCTCCGCATTACCATGGCAGCGTTCGGGATCATCTCAATGAGGCATTGCCACAGCGCTGGAAAGGCCGTGTATCTCAGGAGGATCGAGTTCTCATTCGTTGGCCACCTCGTTCCCCCGATCTGACCCCGTGTGATTTCTTTTTGTGGGGTTTCATAAAGGATCGTGTTTACGTACCACCACTTCCAACAACATTGGGTGACCTTCGCGCCCGCATCACAGCAGCCATTGCAGAGATTGACCGTGTCACACTACACAAGGTTTGGCAGGAGATAGACTATCGGCTTGATGTGTGTCGTGTTACGCGAGGTGCTCACGTAGAGCACTTGTGATGTGACTGAAAAAACTTTGAGAGTTACCCTTCTTACCACATGTATTACATTCAGATATGTTCATTATATTTCACAAAATAAATTTATGAAATCGTGTGCATCATTTTGACTTACCCTGTATTTTCCAACACCTTTCGCTTTTCGCTTTTGTGAGAATCAGTTGATCTTTCCTTTTAAATTAAACCTTTTAAATTAAATTGTGATCTCTTCAATTATCTGTTTTTCCTAGAACCAACCTTTCACATATCATAGTGATAAGAGGGTCTGACGAATGATCTATATTCATATTCCAAACACCATTCAGAGTAAGTGTAAGTAGATGTTCTTCACCTTCTATCCCAGATGGGCTTCTACTGAGAATGTCTGCTACATTGTCTTTTCCTCGTATATGTGAGATAGTGAAAGAGTAGATGGGCCCTCCGATCTATTATTAAATAATTTGCAAGTAGAGAGATATTTCAAACATTGATGATCAGAATATATTAGGAAGTGTCTTCCGGATAAGTACTCGTGGAACTTAGTGACGGTGAATAGTACTGCAAGACACTCTAGTTCAGTAATACTGTATTTTCGTTCGTGTGTTCGCAACGTCCTACTGATATGCTTGATTATATTTTGTTCTTCTATTTGGCCTTGTCCCAGGTAACCGGCTATTCCTATTGTAGATGAATCAGTAACTATGTAGAACTGTCTTGTAAAGTCAGTTGGGGAAAAAGCTGGAGCAGATAATAGTGTACATTTCATTTTGTCAAAAGCTTTCTCCGTTTCTTCTGTCCATTAAAATTTCTTTCCTTTCGTGAGTAACTGCAATAATGGTTCAACTAATTCACTGTAGTTAAGAATACATATCTTACGCCAGTTGCATAGTCCTAACCATTTCGTGGTTTTCTTCTTAGATATGGGCCTTGGGTAGTTACTTATAACATCTTCATTATCGGTTATTATAGATATTTGGTGTCCAGATACATAATGTCCTAAAAACTTTATTTCTTCTCCAGCGAAAGTGCACTTACTCAATTTCAAAATAATCCGTTTTCTAATAATGTTTTGAAAATTACTTCTAATTTGTCAAGATGTTCAGAAAAGGTTTGAGTATAGCAACACATATCATCGACATATATACGTAGCCAATTCGATGTATTTAAACCAAATATACTGCTCATCATAGAAATGAACACTGACACAGCACTGGCTAAACCATAGGGTAGTCGGTTTCCAAATTTAAATGAAATGTAAGGACGCGATTCTGGTGACAGTTGGACCTGAAAGTAAGCTAATGATAAATCAAACTTGGTAAAGTACGTGGCTCCTGAGTAACTATTTAATACATCATCAATATTTTCAACTTGATTCTTATTCAGCTTTCGTAGGTCAAGTACTGGCCAAACTAATCAATCTGCCTTTTTGACGGCGTGTAGTGGATTATAATGTGGGCTTTCTGATTTCTCTATTATTTCCCAATCTTCCCATTTTTGTAGTTCCTCTCTAACAGCTTATCTAAAGGTATATGGTATGGGATGTGGTTTCGCTCTACTTGTTACCTTTTCTTTCAATTGTATGTTATTTGACGTACTGGCTTATCATAAAATATTTTCTCATATTTTATTAATAGTTCTTCTAATTGTTCTCTCTGTGCCAGGTTCAAATTGGTTATAATTTTGACTTTAACTTTTATACTTACCAGACATTATATATCTGGTTCTTCTCTTTTGTTTATCATGGCTATTCTCTCTTTATCATTTAGGGTTTTGTCAGGGAGAAGGTAAGAATATTTCTTCAACCGTGTTTTCAGTTTAAAGTCGCCGTAGGTTTTGGCGTGATTATAATCTGGTCCTTTCCTTGAATCGTATTGTGATATTCCTCTCTACCTTGTTCGTTCATTCTTTCATTCGAAGTCACACATATTTACTTGTTCATTCCGGGACTCACTCCTCCAATTACCATGTAAGTGTTCTCTTGAACTATTGTCCCTCTGATGATTCCAGAGTGGGATAGTTGCTTGTTCTGGTTGGGATATACATGCATTTATTTGTTCATTTTGAAATCCAGTTCTTGGTTTATTTCTATCTCCTCTTTGCCTCGGGTATAAATAGTTATTTCTATTGTTCGGCCACTTATCCTGATTATTATTCGGTCTTCTCCAATCTCTATAATTGCTTCTTCCAATTCTATCCTTATTAGGTCCTGTCGTCTTCTCTTAACCATTCGGATGATAGTCTACACAGGATAAGTTCTTGTTGCTTAACCATCTTCCAATACTGTTTGTTTTTCTAAAAACTCAAAAAGTCCTCCCGTCGTATGATAGCTGGTACATGCCAAAAGTTTCTCGAGGCCACGAGGGAGTATATTAGATGCCTCTCGGAATAATTCGTGATCCGTAATTTCAGGGTCCGTCTGAGTCAACTTAGTTATAAAAATCGCTTTTTTCCTGTTCATAACTCCTTACATTAGGCCATTCAATACGGTGTAACTTTACGGCTTTCTTACATGACTCTCGATACTCTCCCTATTGGCATATTTCCTTACGAATGCCTGGCAAAGGTCATTATAATTACAAATCTTATTCTTGACCAAGTCATACCATTCCTCTGCGCTTCCTGACATTGCTCATTTAGGACATAGTGTAGGTCATCCTCTCCGCCACCAGTAGTGTTTAGGAAATGAGTTAATTCTTCCAAATACTTAGCTTGGATGGCTTCGTGAACATTTTCCCTCCATCTCGGGACGAGGTTCAAATCTTCCATTTTAACTTCTCTTGTTGATGTTCTTCCTTTTAAGGTGTTCGTCAATCTTTGAACGAAATCTATTTTCTCGTTTGTGGGAAAAGTCATCACATAGCTTGCTTCTGATTCTTCACAGGTATCGTCATAGGTTTTAGGATAGGTCTGGTGGTCATCTACTTCTACCGTAATTAGTGGTTTCGTTGTTTCGCGTGCAATTACCTTCTTGCAGTACTGCTCGATCTTGGGCTCGAGTTTGTTGACCTCTTCTCTAATACTTTTTATCTCTTTTGTAGTCTTTCTGTCTCTTTGTAGGATGTCCTCCTTAATCACACACAAGTTTCCAGTTCCTCGTCGATTCGCTGAACGTTGCTCTCGACCGCCGTAAATATTCTATCTGTATGTTCAATATGAAGATCTAATATAAATTAAAGCTTATTCCTCTGTCGCTTCAAATCTTTGTAACCCATTTTACACTACTCTTTATATGCTTCTAGTTTGGCATTAATACTTTACTCAACATTATTCAGCCTCTGTTCCTGGTTATTCAATGTATGTTTTAGGTCATTGAATTTCTTATACAGGTCCTGCTTTTGTTCATCGAATTTCTTATTTAGGTCCTGGTTTTGGTCATCAAACTTCTGTTCTAGTTTACTGAAGCCTTGTTTCTCCTCCTGTTTGTGGTCATCAAATTTCTGTTATAGATACTTTAGGTTGTTAACCAATTGCTGTGTTAGCTGGAACATGCTAACTTCTTCCTTTCTTCCCTGTGCTTACTCTCCTTTCTCCATCTCTGTTACTTTTGCTTCCTTATGCTTTTTCCTTTTCCTACTACTTCTCCGGGAAGGTATGTTCTTGCCGGTTGCCTCTCCTCCGGGTAGTCGTTCAGGGCTTGCATTGCTTTCTCGATTACTCTCACTATGACTACATACTCTCCATATTATCGGTATCCTTCTTACCCTATATACTTCAATTAATCTTTCAAAATTAGTACTGTAATTATTACCCGCCAAATAGGATGAATATCCTCTCAATACCGAGCCCGTAAACTGGGCGCAAATTTAATACGTATGTAACGACCTATCCCGAGTACCCTAAATGGTTCTATATGAGAGAATATTCAATATATTTGTGAGGCAAATGAATTATTACTCTCCGGCTATGGCCGTAGGATTTTGAACCTGTAAGGCAAGATGAAATTAGATTGACTGAGCAACTCGGGGGAACATATATGAACTAGACTTTATAGTGTTTATGGATACGTGGTCCGCCTCCTACTACAGGAGACCGAGGGATGTATGTAAAGGACAATGTAAGCAAAGGGAAAACAAGAGACACAAATAAAAGAAGCAAATAATGTTCTCTTTAGCACCTTTATTTAGAGTTCCTTCCACTTCGGGAGTTCTAGCAGAACTGATATTACATATAGCTTGCGTAGTTTATATAGGCATATGACATAGACGTTCCAATAAATCTAGACTGTCCTCCATAGAGGTTTTGCATAACTTGGTAATTGAATTTCTATATATTTTTAATGTGTTTGGGTATATACTTCTAATAATTTATAATGTCTTTGATAGTTGTAGGCTGTTCCAAAAGTATTTACACAGAATAATAAATTTAGATAACTCAGAGATTTACATATGTCAAAAGCTTCAGCAGATAATGTCATATATATATATATATATATATATATATATATATATATATATATATATATATATATAACATTACTATATCCACAGAGTGATATATATATAAATTATTAGGGGGGTCTCACAGAAGAAATTATTAGGGGGCTTCTCGTAATATGCGTGGTGACGTTACAATATCTACACGTGGGCATTGATTTACACCAAATTTGACATGCATGTTCATTAAATACTGGGACAGATGATATAGGCACTCAAGGCACAGTAGTTTGTCAGTGTTGCCAGACGATTTTAAAAACTTATATTTGTTACCATTGGACGTTTCCGCATTGATTTACACCAAATTCGAATGTGCATTAGGTACTGGGACAATTCATGTGTACTTCCAGCGCCGCAGTTGCCAGCTTTGCCAACCAATTTCAAAAAATAAAATTTTTAATTGCTTCTATATTGTTGGAAGTATCAGGGCCAAACCTTGTATTAGCGTACTGGGAAGCATCATAGAGATCCCATAGTTGACAGTGTTGCTAAACAATTTATAGTTCGACGTATCCACACCAAAGTTTGTGTATACATATTCGACACAATCGAAACATACTGTGGTTGTTTGCTGTATCCAAGCACCCAGTTGTCAACGTTGATACTCTATTTTAAAATTCAATTTTTGAAATGGCCCCCATACTGTTACGTGTGGATAGCAAATACTGTACTTTCAAAAAAGGGTGTGGGGAAGCCACGGGACGTGGCTACGTTCGAATATAATTTGAAATAATACAGGGACAGTCATCTCTCAAATTTTCGACTTCTCCTCCCTAAGAAAAATGGGAAACTAGCTGTTGTGAAATATTTAAGTCTCACACGAGAAACAGTATCATCATCGTGTTTTGGCATTATTGGATCAAAGATTCTCTTTTGCTGTGAAAAACATATTTCTATAAACACACATTTTATAGATTATGATTTCTAGTATGATCTTTATTATGAGAAATGTCAAATATGATTTTTTTTCATTTGAGAAGTGCATTAAATCACTTCCAAATCGCTATTTTGTTAATCTGATTATCATGTAGAGTCTAGTACCTAAGTTAGACAACTCCTTTTTCACATTTTACAGGAGAGCTAGAAAACGCATACACTGTAAACAATTGCGATTTTTAGATGGATTTTTTTTCTGGACATTCTAAGAGATTATACAGATATCTTTTGTAAATCAAAACGGGCATGAACATATTTAGGCAGTACTTTTACTTTAAAACGTGGAGTAGCCTTTCAAATTGAAATGTGATTTTGTCTGTTCATGAACTCAAAGGACGGCATCTTTGAATTAGAATTGTCCACTTTTGAAACTCTCATTAAGCGGTTTCAAAACTGACTTAAATACAAATTAATGCTGTATAGTTGCATCTTTTTTTTTAAGGGAGAATAGGTCGAATAATTTGGTATCAAAGTTAGACATATGCTATCTCTTTTCATATTATTTACAAGAGAGACAGAAAACCTGTACACTGTAAACAAGCTAAAAGTTGTTGTTTTTTTTTTCAGAAAATTATTAAAATTCACAGAATAACTTTTCCTCAAAGCCTAAACCTTCCGGCATCCTTTCCCTCCCTTATCCCGGCGTGAGCCTTAGATGACTAAAGGCCATAAATAAAAATTCCAAGCCTAAAACATTCCTCCTTTGAATCAGGACTGTTCACCTTCGAAACTTGCACCAACTTGATTTTCAAAACTGGACTTATAAATTTAAACTGGTGCTGTAGAAATCAGTGTTGAATTCAGGCTTTGCAGAAGGAGGGAGAACAGTTTTTTTGGCTGTTTTTACTACCGTGAATTCAGAGACGAACGCAGAGGAATGTTCTGGGAGTCCGGACTCCCCCTACACTTGGAAATTCAGATCTTTTTATAAATTAGTATCATTTTTGGAAAAGTATATACATTTTACGCAGATTTCGCACCTAGACAGACCTCGGACACCCCCTTTTGACGGCGCTTGACCCCCTCGAAACAAAGTTCTAGGTATGTCAGTGCGTGGCGTATATCCCTCCCCGACGACAAGGTATCTTTCTCTATCCTTCTCTTCCTTTCTATGACTTCGTCAATTCTTTTTTATCTTTCTTTCTTACTAATTCCTTCTCCTAGACACACTCTCTGTCATTATGTGAGTGTGTGTGTATGTTTATTCTATCTCTGTGGATTATTATAAACATTAGTTTATTCGTGTCGTGAGGAAAATTACCCGGTACTACCTCCGTAAGGATAGATGGCCGTACTAGAAATTTTCGATTGCTAAGCCAACGCTATAGAAACTAAGCTACGGCCACTTGATCCTTCTCGGTCTCCATGTCGATCCATCAACACGGCATTAAGAAGCAATATGCCGATTAACAGAGCGACAGTTTTGTTGATGGGTTTGCATCTTATTTATAGCTTTTAGGCACCTATGGATCACACCAAGATAAGGGTTTGTGAAATGCGGTAAGGAGTCGGCCAAGTCCTAAATTGAAGGTACCATCCCGGTACATGCCTAGTGTGGCTTAGGAAATCCCTGGGAAATCCTAAGTCAGGACAGTCAGCGGTTGGTACCGAACCGACGACCTCCCGAAAACGAAACCAACGCTCTTCAAAGTTAGATATCATGGCCGTTTGCAACAAAACATACTCATATCTACGTTTATCACACGCACGCGCGCACACAATTATTTGTCTGAAAAGAGAAAGATCTTAATTTATCTCAGATATTCTCCATATGATGCTCAAAGATTCATTCTTTTATTTGTATCTGTTGAATATTAATATATAGATAGATAGATATAGCGCGCTCGACTTCAGTGCGAGCGGTCCTGGGTTCGATTCCCGGTGGGGGATAAAAAATTTCGGTGTTGACCCAGCATCGTGAGGACAATTGGGGAGCTGCTATGAATGAAAGACAGTGGCGATCACAGTGAGAGCTTCGTCTCTCCTCTCCCAAAACGTCTGGTCAACCTCCGGGGAGAGGCCTCATCCACTAGTGGACTGAATATGGCTGTGATTTAGATTTAGATAGATATAGATATATAAATTATATTTACTATAACTTAGCACGCAACATAGTTGGTGTATTTTGATACTAACATCTTCTTTGTAACGTAAATAAAATAATATCAGAAATTATAAAGCTTAAATCGTGCCCCATTTTTAAGAACTGATAGAAACAGACGTTTTGTCTTGTCTTTCATAACGTTAGTGTTCTATGGAATACTCGATTCATTAAGAAAGAAATAATTACCTAGTACCCATAGGTTTCAACGTTCATTTTCGTTTCTCCATGTTCGGCTACGATCGTTCCTATCGGACAATTTAAATTACATCTTTCAGTAAATTTCAACTAATGGCCCAAATAAAGTAAAATTGCGTTAGGTTCCTTGTTTTGCTGTTTCAAATGCGATTATCTTACTTTTTTCATTATTTCCTATATACTACAAGAAACCATAAATATCTTTCCAGAAGACAGGACATGCGATAATAATTTCTCTTAAAGAAAAGAAAATTCCAACCCTTGCTCATTCACGCACATACTCTCAGAATCACACATCACCCCCTCTATGACAATTGGGTGGTCTATCTTCTAGGCTTAGAGAAAAATCCTTTATAATAAAGTCATCTAAACATTATATTGGCCATGATAGTGCATGCTCTGGTATCCGTCAGTCTGCATCCAAACTTTAAAGTTATTAAAAATATAACTAGCGCAAAATGCAACATTTGTGTATAAGTTACGTTTAATTTCAATAATTTCTAACTAACAAATTCAAGTCGCTCCTCACCAAGGGGAAGAGTACAATATTTCATAGTCTAGTGCTTTTCTGGCTATAACCTGCCTCAAAATATAAGTTTTCCTGGTTTCGTTGCATCCCAACTAATGCTGGTAATTCTTAACTAACAAAATATTAAAATGATTACATTTTATCGTAATATTGTAACGGGAATTGGATCATTAGGTTAGTGTGTCTCACAACCATAATAAAAACAATCCACAAGCAGCAAGAATTATGTAATGTTGCATAATCAATCCATGAAGCAGACGACAACTTCAGGCGGTGAAAATTGGAAATGCCGTAAACACGCGTACGAAAATGGATTATAAAAGGCCCGTCAGGAGCCTACTGAGTATCACTTACTCGCTTCGATTAGTGGTTACCTTTTCCTCTCTGACTTGGACTGGAGTCAGAGTCCTACCTTACCCCCGACTTGGACTGGAGTCGGTATACCTATCCTGGCTAATTTGGACTGTAGTTATAATCGTTGATACAAACTCTTACCACTGCAAAACCCTAAGTCGCAGATAGTTGCTACAAAGGAGGTGAACCCCATGTAAATTCACTACAGTAGTGTACATCTTATATTTAAGGGAACTTTTATAATAAAACTTGGTGTGGGATAAAGCCAATGAATGTATTGCTCTATTTATTACCATATAACCACTATAATAATCGATCCTGTGTCGGAAGGACTCTACCTGATTTCATTGTATATTCAACGACTGTGCTATCACATTATATACGTCCTTTCAATAACAGAAACATCTCCACAATCATTACGATGTACATTATATTTTTCTTCTCAGAAAAGGCAGGCAATCAATATTTGTACTAGAAAATAAGAACACTATTTCTTCCATAAAATATAAAACTTTATTTACAAATTAACATTGTAATTTGAGGTCATGTGGGGGAGTCAGAACTTATTCACACCAATTCAAGATTGGGCAGAGTTGATTCCACAGACCTTCAACATCAATTCCTTCACCTTCAAGAGTGGCGATCAGATCTTGAGTCTCTGGAAGGGCTCGGACAGCCTGGACTACTTCGTTGATTTCTGGTGAGGAGAGTTGAGTGAAGAGCTCGCCAACGCATTCGTCAGTAGCCAACAACTGGATAGCGAGGTTCAGAAGGTCTTGAAGTGGGATGTAGGTTCCAAGTTGTTCGAACCAGCTCTGAAGACTTTTAGGCAGCTGCTTACGGATCTCTCGTGGGTGTCTGACTACACTTGGAGGAGTAATAGGATCAATTCCAAGTCTTCCCAAGATGTCGTTGATAATTCCATAAACATCGACATTGGAATTGGCGATCCATTCAATCAACTGAAAGTATAGTTAAAACAATAAGAATAAGTTTATTACATTTGTGACTTATTTAGGCAATGTTTCCCAGAAACATAGAAGATTTCGGGTTGCAGTATAAATTGAACATCTTAGAAGAAGAAATAAATTGATTTTAGAACTACTTCTTGTACAAATAACTTCGAACGTGTGTGCATCTAGTATTGGAAGTATATAACTGTAATACCACCGTTACATTTCTGTTGTTCTTCAGATAAGGAAAAGAGATCGAGAAAAGAAATTCATATGGAATATAACTAGTAAAAGATTTTAAACACTCTGAACCTGTGGAAATGAATGCAATTTACAAAATATTCTTGCTACTGCTGATTCAATATTTTCTTTTTACCGTATAATCTATTCACTTAATGCAAACTTCATTTCTTTAATTAACAATTGAAAGCTGTATAGTTTACAGAATCGTATCCTTAGGATAAGGAGCGGAGAATATAGCGGGTATTGTCCATGTTTAAAATGACGTCAAACATTGGACAGGTAGGAATAAATAAACACATTTCCTTTGAGCCCCCTCACTTACTGATATATCAATGACATGGTAGATTAATTCAATTATCATATCATTTATGTTTAATTGAAAATGTTTTATAAACAATTTTGCAAATGTGTAAAATATTTTACGACAATTGACATGAAAATTTAATTTCGATGGATAATAAAAAATAGTTATCTTTTATATAAAATCTAGTACGAAGAAAGATCTAAGTTCTGTATTAATTTATATGTATGTTTTTCTCTATCATACTTAATGTCCTACTAATTAAATACCCAATAATATAATAAATTACCTTACTAGTATTACAAAAATTTCTTTGCATACCTCATGTTTTTTTCCTGTATTCTCATCAAATCCCATCATAATTTACACACCTTTCTTCAAAATGAACGACCCCAATACGTTCAGTAAGTCGCTTTGAAATACCGTTGAAATGTAAATGTTTCTGACATCATGTATTACAGACAGTGTCGATAATATATTTGCTGTTTTTAATGGTACTATAACAAAATCACGCTTTATTAAAATCTTTCTTCAGTAAAATTAGAAGTGGAACCTTTTTAAATAATAAAAAATAACAAGTGCCGTAGGTTCGTAATACCCATGATGTCCGTTTGTTCAAATATTACTTTATATTCCTCTAAATAAATATCGATATAGTTAGTAGATGTTATAGCAGCTAAAGATTGTACACAGTAGATTTCTTCCCAAATCATGAATGGTGATCAATGATCGCGTTTAAATTAAATTATGAACTTACATCTTTGACTTGTTGATAGCTGTAGATGGTATCCAAAATGGTACGGAAGTCGTCGCTTGTAAGGTAGGCAAAGACTCGTTGGCCATCAGGATCGTTCTGGAAGCTGTCGTCAAGGAAAGCGCCAAGTGCATCGAAGTCAACGGTAGCTTCGACTTGCTCTAAAGCTGGAGCCAAGTCACAGCCTTGTGCTGTAATAAAAAAAAGTACGTCTAATTAAATAGATTATCTCAATTTTCTTTATTAGATAATGCTTGAAGAACAATTTGATTTCTTGAGGAACGAACCAATAAATGTTATATTCAAGAATATTTTATTTGCTTTACTCTAACACAAAATTGTTATGATAATTATTAATAACTTATATTTTCGGTCTTCTTTAAATATGTTTGTATATACTTTTTGCTACCATTATATAGGAAATGAAAGACAAATGTAATAACCCACATTCAGTTTTGCTATAACCATTATCTTAGGCTTAAAGTTTACATTGACCAAAACTATTATTAGTGGATCATCCTTAGTAGCTACTAAAATGTTCTGAATTTCATGTTCTTCAGTTGGATTTTCAAATGTCAGTGTATATTTTTCGGACTGAAACTCCCTTTAGTGCTAAAATAGAATGTAAATAACTCTATGAATCATAATTAAGCAAATTGCTTTTGTCATACTAAATTTTCATTGATCGTAATACGAGAATTATTGCCCTGTGGAAATAAGATTAATGAAATCTCTCCAAGGGTTTTCTATTTTGGTCAGAATCCCACGAAATTCTTTGAACAATTTTTTCTAGTGCCACTAGCCATAGTTTGAAGAGTTTTGTGTAATCTTGTGCGATAAAATTGTAGTTATATTCCGATAATAAGTACTCTAATTTCTTTACAGAGTATGTATTTGATGTTTGTCCTATTCCCATTGACCACGCATCTTTGCACAGGGACTGAATAATTTTAAGAGATTTATGAACATTGTGAAACTAATCATTGATCCCGATCATGTTAATTAGATATAGACGTATATAAAAATTATGTCAATGAAGGGTCAGTTTTCAAAACAAGAATAATTTTATCTTTAAATTTTCTTCTCTGTTCTCTTAAACAAAGAGAGAAAAGTTAAGAAAATTGTTCTGTCTTTGAAATCTTTAACAGTACATGGCTACGGAGTCGTACATAGTTTGTATTAAACCTTGCAAAATGTAAGCTACAAGGCAGATTACCACTGTAGAACTACTCAGTTCTTCATATACACTGGATCAATACATTGAGAATAAAAATTTCCATAAAGAAGTGTGTTTGAAGTTTTAATAAGATTATTACAAGGCTTAATAATGAAGGACTACCTGATGAGTAAGTACTATCTGATAAAGCATCATGTATTGACATATTTCGTGGTTACAAAAGATGTTGAGTAGGTATGTTTTTCTTTGGTATGGTTCTGTTATATACGTTCACCCAGATAAAAGATTTCTTCCATTCTACACGATGTATTGTAGAAATTCTTATGACCTCAACTATACATCACAAAGAATATATTTTCTTTAGACTTCACATTAATGTTATCGTACTTTGTTCTTTATTTTTAAAAGCTATTTCGTAATTCAGAAATTTCTTACTAGTTAAAATTAATAATATAGAGAACGCATTTAGAGTTTTCTAAAAAAAAAAAAGTAACACTTACCACCAAAGACAAGGCCGAAAACAGCAAGAACAACGAAAGCAGGCTTCATCTGTAAGTAAATTAAAGGAGTTAGAAATACATTTTACATTTTGTTATACACAATTTGTTTAAGCATAACTGAGAAGTAACACTATTCCAAGTGGACACTTAGATCTAGAAGACATATATCTATTTAAAATCAGCATGAAAACAGTTTGTTTGTAAAACTTTTGATGCCATTGGCCATTGATAGAAGACAAATTGTCGGGAAAAGTTAGTAACAGTATTTTTTGTGGTAGGCCACTTATAAATATCTGGAGCTAGTTTACACTTAGGATTGCCAACTGCCCGGTCTTGAACAGGAGAGTCCGGTTTTTGGAGCAATGGTCCGGTGTCCGGTTACAAGCTCAAACCAGGCACTTAATGTCTGGTTTTCAGGGTTGTTTCCTAAAATGGCATTCAGTTAAAGTTTAAATATAAATGTTTAGTCTGTGAGTGAAGACTCAGAATTTTAAAGTTTGTAGTCTCAAAGCGCTAATTGAAGTTTATTCTAGGTCTGGTGCTGATGAATCATTTTTTGTTAGTTCTGAATGATAAAATATATATTTACTTCTAAAGACATTGGTGTATATTTCTTGCTGCAATAGAATACTTTGTAAGGGTCGCTTAGACCTAAATGTTTAACTATTTTGGACCGAAAATATCTACTTGCATTGCTCCGTTAACTAAAATGTATTATCTCACTTTGAGAACTACATTCTAAATTTTTATTTTTTAGCAATAATTTAATTTAAGCATACGCATTAAATAGCGAGTGGACACTAGATGGTGGATGGAAGCAATGCTAACAGGAACAAAAACTCACCAAGCAAGTCAATGCTGTGTCCGGTTTCCAAACTGAAATAAATCGAAATGTCCTGTTTCTAAACAATTTGGAGTTGGCAACACTGTTTACACTCAATGCCGCACACTGCGGTGATAGGTAGTTAAATGAAACTGATAGCCGCACGTCGCTATATTCATAGTCACCACTAACCAAAGACCAACACTGGTACAAGTGTAGAATTGGGTAGAATCCGTACAATGGCACATGAATACTGTGTGTAAAGTAATCTGAGAGCGTCTAGTTAATTTTAACCATATATTGGTGTCTGTACCTGCATGGATATAGGTAAAACAATCACTAAAACAATAGGCCACTTCAAATATTGTGACTTCTGAGTTAGAGAGACGTATGTTGCGTAGTTATGTAACTCTACAAATCAGGATAGAGAAAATTGCTCCTAGTTTGAGCACTGGCCTACAATAGCCACTGGCGATTTAAGATATTTGTAAAAAACAACTTCTTTGCTTGTAGATTGCCTTAGTCAATAATAATGTCTAAGAAAGAGGTAATGGAGGCCCTCTCCCAAATCTAAGATACCATCTCAATAGTCGTCTTATATGATTCTTAAAAACGAGACGGCAGTGCGGGCTTGCTTCAGAAGAATTTGAACCGCAGCTGTCGATTCTTGCTGCTGAACCACAGATGTTGAATATGACAATATTAAGATAGCCAAAAGTTGAAATATATAGCAAGAAAGATGGGGAGAATAACAAATCCTTCATTGCGTGGCTCTTAAAACGGGTTGCCTCCTTGTAGTTCAAAACTACAGTAAGGAAACTACAGTAGCTTAGAGACATTATTATCACTTCAAGCTTCTAATTATGCCACTTCCTCAATATGAACCCGAGTTAATACAGGAAGTTCAAATATCCTCCCCAAATAGGGTTGCCAACTGTCCGGTTTTGAACAGGACAGTTCGGGTTTAGAGCAAATTGTCCGGTGTCCAGTTTCAAGTTCAAATCGGACGACTAATGTCCGGTTTTAGAAATATAACTTAGAAAGGACATTTAAATTAAGATTTAAATTTAAATTTACAGTATTACTCTGTGAGTGGAGACACACGCTTTAAAGTTAGTAAGTAGTTCCAAATCTCTAATTGTAGGTTATTCTGGGTCTGGTGAACCATTGTTGTCAGTTCTGAACATCCAAATCCTATGGTGTAATTTCTGCTGCAATAGAGGGTTTTACAATGGTGGCTAAACTTTCTTAAAACGAAAACATCTACTTGTACCCCCGTCCCAATTACTAATTATATAACTACATTCTATTTATCATAGGAGTGAATATTCATGTTGTGCATATATATTTTTTTAATTTTAGCTACAATTTAATTTACACAGACGTATTAGATATCGAATGGATACTAGATGGATCATGACCTATTAAATTTGTAAATTTTATAATGAAGTAAATAATAACTTCATCTTCAACATAACTTCAAGTGAATGTTTACGTATTTATTCGTATTTTATTGCTCAGGTATCTATGCTATATATACACCACGTGAGTTTTCTATGGTAATTTGAGCCCGATATTTATAGCAGAATAATAACTTTTGCTTGAATTGTATTTTGATGTCAATGGTTAAGATGTATTAAATGACTTCAATTATTTGGTATAGAGGATATCAAATTTCTTCTAACTTCTTGAATTGGAAGCCCTGCCCTGAATGGCATTTCCTTTACCGTTATTTGTTAAAGGCTCTCCACTGGACGGATTTTCGTAAATCTTATAAAGTACTAGACATTTGACATTATAACAAAGCCCAAGGGTATTGTTCAATTTTGTGTGTCGCTTTAACTAAAGTTGTGTTTGAGATAATAGCGAGGTGAGTGTAGTAATTATTTATAATGTGTTGCATGTTCAATATATTGGTTAGGGGCAATCGTCAAAGCACGAAAATTTCAGAAAGCAAATGTTACATGTCCGGTTTCCAAACTGAATAAATCAAAATGCCCGGTTTTTAAACAATTTGGAGTTAGCAACCCCAAAATTTTGGACTCCAGTACAATTAATTTTGCAGATATCCAATTAAAATTATTCTAATTCTTTCCAAACTTCAAAGTGCTACTCGAAAATTAAGTAAGTATATCAAGAGCATTTTACTCACCTTTATGACCGTCTGAAAGAATCGACGAAATGTGGTTTAGTGAAAGACTCTTAACCTTTTTATACTGAAATACGGCTTAGTCAAGAAGTCCGTATTAACATATCTCACTTGATAACAGGTAGTCATATTGTGTTCTTATCTTCTAAAAAATTATCAAAAAATATCAAGCAAATAATCTTACATTGATTCATTTGTTTTAAAGGACATATAATTCTTTTAACTAGGTAGTCAATGGAGGCACAAAAAGTGTTATTGTTGCGTAACTGTTTCATAGTATAGCATACAAAGTATTTTTAACAATATTTGGATGAACTATTGTCAGGTTCAAGAGAGACAACGAAAAAACAAAGAGGGATAAATTGATTTTCAACAGACAATGAGTAAGCTTTTCTCTCAAGAGGGGAGGGGAAGCACGTGTTTGATAAAGAGAGTTTACATCATAGTTGCTAGGGTAAGGTTAATGATGAACAACGTGTGACCAGGCTCTCTGAATAAAATAATAAATGAAGGTATGTAAGCGTAAATAAAAGTCGTAAATATCCCCAAGTATTATTATTATTATTATTATTTACAATTAGATTTGGATTTTGTGAACAGCTTACTACCTAAATACAGCACATAAACAAACAATTATAATGTATCTACATTCATTTTCAATATTCAAAACAAGTTAATACAGGAACTTTAAAAATCCTCAATTGATTATGAAGGACTTGGTACAAATTTATGTTTGAGAAATATTCGTATTTCCATTCATATGTTCGTTTAACTCATAGATTTGAACTAATCGTAAGTCGCACCCAGTAGCAAAAATCACTTTTGATTCGTAGATTGAGATCAGGCAGGAAAATTATGTTAATTTACTGTTGTTCCAACGTGTATGCAAATCGATCCAGGATTATATAATTGATCTCGTAAATGTCTGAAACTATAGTATTAAGACTCGGTCAATAGAACAAATATGACCACTTCTGCAAACATGTCATGAATAAACTGTGTTTGTAGGTTGGAAGAATTACCTAAAGTGCATGCAAAAATATGCATAACGAGATATGTTATTTCTAGCGAGTACACGTTCTGAAGTATTACTCCGTTTTTTTCCTTAACACATGCTACGAATCAGCACTATATTGAATAGCAAACAAAATAGTCAAGTATGAAGGTTAGGTACCGCATAATAGTGAATATTAATTTAGAACATCGTACAACAGTAGATAAGGGGGTAAGAAAATATTTTGAATGCGGCTAAGTAATAGACGCCTAAACACAATAAAAAAAGCAATTCAATTATTTTGGATGGTGATCAAACTTCCTATACGTAAATTGAAAATTTACAGGGGAAATAAAGTGTGTTGGACCCCCCGAAGAGGTTTTGTAAAATTTGACGTGTAATTGATTTACAAGTGTGACCATTTCACGAGTATAAGTAGTATTATGAGACAGGAGCGAAAATGGGCAGTTGTTAGTGCATAAATCTTGCGTATATAATTAACATGATTAGAAGTGTGTGCAGACGTAGTGAAAAGCAGAGAGCAGCCAAAAACTTAATCAACACTTTATTATTATTATTATTGCGTTGATAAGCCCCAGAATAAATTCTGGTAGTTGGGGAACCCTACGTGCACACCACCCCCGATCTTTTGGGGCGAATTTATCTTATTTCTTATGGTATAAATAAAATTTATAGAGATGTTCCCAAGAGATAAAACCAGTTGTGTGTTTCAGCCCTGGCGGCGCCAGGGCACTTTTTCTCATGGTCTGGCTCCGCCAGGGTAGTTTTTTCAGGCATTTTTTTAGTTTTCCTTGTTTTTAATTTGAAATCAAAGGTTTGGATCAACCATATGAATGTGAAACTAATTTCCGATCGAACATATTCGTTCAAGAATTACAACAGTAGGTTGTTTATTTCAACTTTGAGAATCAGGAAGAGCGTAAGCCATAATGCTGTTACCGCCCATACAATTCATTTTATCTTATCAATTTTGAGAGCAAGTGGATATCAGATCTGGCGGTTTATGGATATGTTATTAGCGAGGGCAGGGTCAATGAAAGCCCATCTAGTAATGGCAAGGCAATGAAATAATTCTTTCACCCTTCAAAACAGGCTTATTTTTAGTAAAAATTTCAGCCGACTGTTATAAATATCCTCTCAACAGCAAGTGCATCTCTAAGTCCGTAAATGCAGTAATTCAACCGCTACATTTGGCTGAACTGAAAAGCATCTTGGAAACTAAAGAAAATACCCCCTTTTCACCTCCTTCCCTCCATACTTTAGGTTATTTTCTTGTTGGGACGAAAATCGGCGGCATATGACAGGCAAGTTGAAAAAAAAAGTGTGCCAAATTGGGCAGAGAGATGATAGTAATATTTGTTGTTGTACCAAGTAGGAAACAAGAACATCTTGTGTGCGGATGGAATGTGATCTCTAGAAGGAAAGAAAACATGGTTCTTCGCTAGTTAACTAGCATGGTGGAAACAAGCGTGGTAAAGGACGAACCGGGGGAGAGGTAATGGTATAACTATTCGACAGATGACAGACAAATGCAATAATTAATTTTGAAGCTTGAAACAAGACGAGGGGCAATTGTCATAAGTTGCTACAAAGGAAAGGAGAAACTGATGGGAATCTAAGCAACGACAAATGATTATGCTTCCTCCATGAAGATCTAAGGTAGACAAATTTTCGTTTGCAAAAACACACAGAGACAATCAAAGACAATTTTCAATTTTTAAAATTTGATTTGAGGCTTAGCGCCCGTCGATTCCCCACAGAGACATATGGAGGGAACTATCCATGATCTTGTTATTAGATACAGCCCCGACGTTCGTCTGGTGAGACCAAGTAAAGGGATGGAAGATTCTTTTTCATAAATCCTGTTCAGGAATGAAGATTTGTTTATTTGTATTAGAAATTGAAATCAAACGGACGGAGTAATTGTAACTCAGGTGGTTGAATGTTGACGTAATATTCGAAAGGTCCTGAGTTAAAATCTAGTGGCCAGCCATCTTGACTGAGGTTTTCCACGAGTTCTCTTTTTTCATAAGGCAAATGCTGCGTATAGTACCTAACAATAACACCGTTGCCGCTTCCTCCCTTATATCCTTGTTCGAATCCTTCCTATAAATCAGCTATAATGCCAATCGAGAAACTTTAAGTCCCAAATAATAATACTAAGAAGAAGAAGTAAAAACTACCAAATGGGAAAACATTAACAATACTTTATCTTTTAAAAAACGGTTTTTTTTAATATTTAAGAAACAGTATAATAGTAACGCTCTAACCGTCAGATCTATAGTTTTTTTTTTGTGAACATTCAAAATTTATAAAACTTATAAATTACAAAAAGGTCGGGACGGGCGTAAGCCATAGTGCTGCTACCGCCCATACAATTAATTTTATCTTATCCTAACAAAAAAGAAGGCAGAAGAGATGGTTTACTGCACATTTTATATTTGAGACTTACGAATAGGGATGTGGACAGAAATGGCTACAGCCTTATTAGGAAATATTAGGTTCCTTCCCGCCATTCGCCAGGCGAGACTGAGGAAACCGCGGAAATTGGTAGTACTCTTTGTTTCCATTTCCCTCTTACTTCAGTTACTTGAACCACTGACTAAATTTCTTAAATATTTCCTGCTGACTATAACAATGCTAAAAGAAAGCAATACCTTGTTTAATAAAACTGGATGCGCAACAAAGGGAATTGTTTAAAAAGTTCGATAAAATATCAATATATCAGGTGAAAAAGGTATTTTTTATTATTAATTAGATTTTCTTTTTTTACTTTTCTTTCTCAGATTTTATGCAACAATGGACATTCATTTCTTTTGCTCCCTGGACAAGGAAATATTTTTGCAATTTTAAAAATCAGTAGTGGAGTAGCCACCACTGTGATTAATTCTGTGTTTTTTGCATTTAAAAGAATTTCGTAAATAAGTAGCATCCCAGAATTCCACTTTTGAAATTTATATCAACTCTCAAATACAAAATAAGCTTCGCAAATTCCCTCCCCACCTTTCCTGATCTCTTTGATTCATTTCTTTATGCATAATCATAATATTACCCCAACTCACAAGCTGATTTTAGTGAAATGGTAACTAGGGCGCCAGGCAGTTGGTTTCGGGGCAATGTATATCAATCACTACAGGTAGGCCATTTACTGCAGGCGCGCGAGAGATTTTCCCAGAATTCCTGAACGACTTGACGTCCCGCGGCAGGTAGAGAACGCGGGAAGCATATGATTTCTGCTGGCAGGTGAATTTCGCGAAGTGTTTCGCTATACTACAGTACATTTTGAATGAATAGCATGATTAAACATGAATGGGAATAGTAGTTACTGTGCTGTTGCTCAGTGTTCTAAGTATGGACGAAAGACGTCTGGTGTGATATTTCATCTATTTCAAAAGATCCAGTTATATACCCTACAGTGGGAGTGGATTTCGAGGTGCAAACGTGGCGATAAAATTAATATGAACAACGCGCATGTTTGTTCAGTTCATTTCACTCATGAGGACTATGAAAACGATTTACAATATGAACTTCTTAGGCTCGTTTAAGAAAGAATTCCAAGTGTCCATATACCAAATTCGCAAGGCAACGAAAATGTAATGGGAACTGCACACTTTCACAGGTAACTTAAGAAAAAGGAATAGGGAGGAATTCAACCCGATTCTAACCCCTGTTTTCTTTAATTTCCTGAGTAACAGTAGTATAATATTAGGGTGGTATTGTGTTAAAATTGTGGAAGATTACCAAAGCGTATGAACAGTCGAAACAGGAAATTCAGTTAAGCTAGACGAACTTTGGGTGTATAAATTAAATACATAAATTATTTTATTTTATTTATTGAGAAGTCATATTTTAGCCTCCCGTTTGGTTTCTTATTGATATTAGACAACTGTTTTTTGCTATTTATATTTTTAGTAAAGAAAAGCATTATCTCGTATTTTACCAGCAACAATTTAAATGAAAGTAATTTTATTTCCCCCATCCATGTTTGCGATCTCGCTCTTCTTGTAATTCTCTAGGTCCAGGTTATTGGTTCTCAATCTATTGCAAATTGCGTACCTCTTGGTAGCCCGAGGGAGCCCCTGAGAACCACTTGTAGTGGTGTGTTCTGAACGCATTTTTTCAGGAGGATTTCGCCAAAATATCGAAGCGACAGAACGGAGCCTAGCAGGGCCTTAAATTGAGTGGAGTACTCCACACTTTGTGGAACTGTAGGAAAGAAGTGTGGAACTATAATCCTTAAAGTGTGGAGTGGTATTATTGTGAGTACCTTACTTTTCTCGGATTATGCATTTAAACGCGTTTAGTGTGTCAAACTAAGTCTCACTGATTCAATACATTCATTATGCAATGGGTTACTCAATTCCATATAACTGCCAGTATATGATATTAAGCCAGGGTTAATACTTATAGGTGTCTCCTAGTTGGCAGGGAAAACCATTACAATTTTGAGGTGAATGAACTTTTTAACTATATTTAGTTTTCAAACGTTTTCGGTTGCATTCATATAGTTTTAAAATATGCAACTAATTGCACGTTTATCTGTTGTTTCAATAGGACATTACACTTTTCCGATATAATGAAATGTGTTGTTTCGTAGATAAAAATTACACGATCCTTTGAATCCGTTATAGAAATATGTACTACCAGAGATAACATATATCAATAACCGCCAAAAATTTAGCCGAAGCACCGTAGACTCTCAATAACCAATCATAACCCAGGAAATATTAACCGTTCGTAAGTTTCATGGGAAAAAATCCGGTTTGTTTCCTGTATTTTATGGTTTAATACAATACAATTAAATATGTATCCTAATGTGCCTTTAATTTTGTTTGCTTTGAATGCCAAAATTTTCCTACATAATAATAATAATAATAATACTTTTTGGTCGCAGGTAAACATGATGTACTGGACAGAACACTGATTACATGTCAAAACAAATGCTGACTAAACTAGTTTTTCTATACTATATAAAATTTTTACCAGTGTGGAGCTGTGATTTCGTTGAATTTTAGGCCCTGGAGCCTAGGGACCACATTTTCCCTTCTCTTATACAAAATTGCTATTTACACGGTGTTAATTTTTAGCGTAGTGTATCCATTAGCTATAATTCAAACCCAGAGTTTCAGTTGGGATCAGGGTGTAAGTAGGGGTTTTGGAATGTCTCGACTTTAAAAGTACAAATTTTAATGTTGGGCTGTCTGCTCGATGATTTAGCGGTGACACCCCATTGGGGATCTGACAGAATCCCTGTTCAAACCTAACATTTCGTGATCTGTGCTATAACTACCGCGGCCCTGCATTTTTTATTTTACTGATTTTTCTGGAGATACTTACTATTTCCCCCCTAACTCTGAACGATCCAACACGTACTAGTGGAGCGTCCAGAAAGGGAGCACAGGTGGCGCGCAGCCCTTCCTCAAAGACATTTTGTTTAGCAGTATTCGAACAATTTGCCTCAGAGAAAACTTCGAAGGGTTACTGGATTGATATTCCATAATAAAACTTAACATTAAATACGGAAATATCGAAAAGATCCCTGGTCTATTCTTCAAATCTTATGCGACCCTCCTCACCAAAGTCCTAGATTCGTCTCTAGTATGTACTGCAGCGGGTACGCGCACCACCGGTTAGGAACCGATGCTCTAAGTAGTTGCATTAATTGCCAGACATTTTATATATAAAAAATAAAACAATGGAATTGTGGCTATTTGTTTAAAATAATCAGACTTACTTTTATAAAAGCAAAACATATTTTTAATTATAAAAGAAATACATTTATTTTCCTACACGGAAATATTGAATGTTTTACATTGAATGTATGAGTTGGTATTCAAACAGTGTTATGCCCGATGTAGTAAGATTTGAATCGACAATAGGGAGACACGGTGGTTTCGAACCCTGCGGCCGAGCATGCTGACTAAATATTTCCATGCTTTCCTTCAATTTCACCAGGTGAATGCCTGGACGGAAACTAAACAAAGGTCCGGTTTGCTTTTTCTTCATCCGTACCCACGGAAGACTGAAAGAGTGCAGAGCTGAAACCGGGTCAGTTTTGGTGACCCGAACATAGGCTACCTGATAACCCAGTCTGGGAAATATAATTGACTCGAAAATAATCGAACTGTACGTGAAAAACAGGACATTCATCCGATTAAGGTTTTTAGCAGACAATACAAGTTTGAAGCTATGAAAAAATACGCCACGAAGACGAAGAAACAATGGATTTCAGCCACAGCAACTTCTGTCGATCACTAGGATTATTAATACCACTCCCCATTACCTACTCAAAAATTACCACCATGTAACTTTATTAGAACATTAATTTGTTAATTTAGATTTATTATTGCAGAGAAATCTAAGTTTACTTTGACTACAACTATTATTATCGCTATTACTCTGTGCGTTTTCATATAAATTGAGCAACTAACAAGACGGCGGAAATGAAATGGAAAAACACGTTCAGACGACGCCGTGCGCGCGAATTACTCTACCTGCCACGTGACGTCACAGAGGCACCGACCAATGCCATTTCAGAACGCGTATTTGGTGCTCGCTGGTTTCGGGGTATCTAGAAGTTGGTTTCGGGGTATGTGTGTCTATCGGCATCGGAGGGGGGGGGCGAGGTATGTCTGAGTGTGAAATTATCGTCTACAAAAAACCTAATAGCGGAGGAGGGGGGGTCTGGACCCCTACATGCGTCCGCCGCCAGGCCACTTTATCTTTTAGAAACGCACCACTGGATAAAACTGGCCTTAGATCACAATAGCGGCCATTTTTGGTCGATAAATGGTCAAAGACGTATACTTTCAAATTATTTTACGGACCCCACGTGCACAACCTCATCCTTCGGGACTATTTGTAATATTCCTTATAATCCAAATAAAATTTATAGTGATGGTTTCCCCCGCAAAAATGGCTTCTACAACAAAATAGTGGTCATTTTCGGTCACAAATTGGCCAAAGGTCATTTCTGGTGTTTTTTTTTTTTTTTGAGTTGAGAGGAAAATTATTATAACTCATTCAAACATCAAAATGCGCACTGTGCTACTTCTTTTGGTAAAATTGAATGGTAATTGTGCGATTATTGTCTCCAAAATTTCGGAATCTGGAGGTCCAATTTAGGGGAAACTGAAAAGTGAAGGTTTATAAAGTAGTTCATGTGGGGTATCAAATGAAAGGGCGTTTCCCTCTGAATATAAATTACTTCTTCAGTAAATGATTTTAGGGATTCCAAATTTATAGCAAAAATAAAACTGCTTAGAAAAAATATGGAGGCCATTTTCTGGACGAAAACTGGTCAAATGCCTTTCTTGACTTTTTAAAACAAGCATTTAGAGAAATATTTTAAAAAGTCACTCAAACTTTAAAATCAATGCTTGTGCTGGCCCAGAGAAATGGTAATTATACGATAACCTCCCCTCCCCAAAAATATGTACAAAAGGGATTTACTGAAAAATGAAAGATTATAAAGTAGGTAATTTATGATGTATCAAATGAAATTATTTCCAGACTAAATATGAGAATAAATTATTTTATTCTACTTAGCTGAAAGTATACCAGGTACATGCATAAGTAGTTTCCGGTTTACCTAAGAGATGGCGCCAGCGAAAAGTACGCAGCGTATTCATTTGACACATAGGTCATTTTGTTCGTCTGACATGAAACTACAAACACACACAAGTTGAGTTCGCCAAACACTAGCGTCTTTGTTTTATCGTTCAGTGATCATGTCGAAGTTTGTGCCTGAAAAAGAACATTTGCGGCACGCATTGCTTTTCTTATTTAATCAAAAGAAAAAGGCTGTTGAAAGTCATCGTGTGCTGGTAGAAACATATGGTGAACACGCTCCATCGATTAGAACATGTGAGACATGGTTTCGACAATTTAAAAGTGGTGATTTCAATGTGAAAGACAGTGCGCGCTGTGCTAGACCACAAAAGTGCGAAAACGAGTAATTGCAGGTGTTATTGGATGATGACCCAACACAAACTCAACAGCAATTGGCAATAGCATTAAATGTGTCACAAGAAACAATCAGTAGACGAGCAATGGGGAAGATCAATAAACTGGGTAAATGGGTCCCACACGATTTGATGAACGTCAAATGGAAAATCGCAAAGTCACTTGTGAAATGCTGCTTCAACGCCACGAAAGAAAATCCTTTTTGTATCGAATTGTGACGGGTGACGAAAAATGGATTTATTTTGAAAACCCGAAGCGGAAAAAATCGTGGCTTTCACCTGGCGAAGCCGGTCCTTCAACACCAAGGCCAAATCGCTTCGGCAAGAAGACCATGTTTTGTGTCTAGTGGGACCAGAGCGGTATTGTGTATTATGAACTCTTGAAGCCCGGCGAAACCGTTAATGCACAACGCTATCGCCAACAAATGATTAATTTAAATCACGCATTGATCGAAAAACGACCGGAATGGGCCCGAAGACATGGCAAAGTGATTGTGTTACACGACAATGCGCCGTCTCACACAGCAAAACCAGTGAGACACCTTGAAATCGCTTGGATGGGACATCCTTCAGCACCCGCCGTATTCCCCAGACCTGGCGCCATCTTACTGCCACCTCTTCGCATCAATGGGGCACGTGCTCGCAGAGCAGCACTTCAGCAATTTCGAAGATGTTGGAAAGTAGCTTGACGAATGGTTTGCCGCGAAAGACAAGCAGTTTTTCTGGCATGGTATGCATCGATTACCTGAAAGATGGGCGAAATGTGTAGAAGCCGATAGCCAATATTTTGAATAAAACAAAATTAATTTCCCTTGAAAATGACGTGTTTTCATTACGAAAAAAAACGGCAAAAACTTATGCATACAAATGGTAAAGAGGGTAAATTAACAGCCTCGGATTAGAAGGTTGGTCCAGGAAATTCCAGACTCTTTGGACTGAAGGTTGGACTGAAAATGGGGAACTAGTTTGGTATGATCCCAACAAAAATCCGTCCAGCAGTTCTGACTGATGTACCTGAAGATGTTCCAGCTTCCATATGTTGGCAGATGATGTAACGGAAGCGATCATGGTTCTGGCAGTCTTGATGATTTGGGTCAATAACTTTATGAGTACTACTCAAGTAA
>JAGDQP010000399.1:3980-34076 GCA_022664845.1 Lepisma saccharinum
CACAAATTTTCAATGTTCCTCTCTTTTCTAAACTTACATTTATGTACCAGACAATCATCTATGGCACAATGTCACATGCCTGTGGAATGATGTCTTTTAGGGAACGTTTTCAGTGAGAGGTAAGAAGGTAGCATCCAAGATCTTTGCCTCACCTAGTGGCGCTTTACCCCTGGGAAATGTCAGTGTGGTGGCAGAAGGAATCGAACCTGTCTGCCTCCCCAATGCCGATTTAAAATCCGTGAGCGTAACCACAGGATTACGGAAGCTGAAAATATTTTATTTCTTGCTATTCTACAAAGCAGATTAATACTCAACCAGTTATTTCATGTTAAGGAAGCCCTATCAAATCTCAACGAGATCAAAGAAATTCGTTGTTAGTTTCAGAATATGACAAACTACAAAACTTTTTTTTTCTCGATAGAGAATGCCAAAGTTGTCTTGAATCACTTAAGTTTCAAGAAAGATAATTTCTGCGCATTCTATCTAGTTTCGTTTGAAACATAAAATGTTGCTTCTGTTTTATACACTTAAATTTTGCGTCATGAGTCGCCCATGACATTTAAAAAAATGCATTTTAATTTACTCCCTGTAAGTCCCTACAGCCTGGTGGTATTGTGGTGTTACCTAGAGCGTGTTGTTATTGTTATTCAATAATAATAATAATAATATAATGCGAAAGATGCGGTAACATTTTGTGCACTACCTAAGCTCCAGACCATGAGCTGCCACTGGTGATATATACAATTGATATTCAGTTTAATGGTAATATTCCAGGTTTCTTTTACCACCTTTTAAAATTGTTCTGTACATCGTTGTAACACTTGTTACAGCTGCCGACCTCGGTAGCAGTGTCCATGAGGTTGCAGGTTCGAATCCCCCCTGGAGCATTGATATTTGTGAATTTTAAACTGTATTCCACTCATACCATCGTGGCGGGCCGAAGTCCATAGCTACTAAAATGACCCAAATAAAATAAACTGTACCAAAGTTTTACTTGTTACAAGTGAAAGTGTCGCACTTTAAAAAAAAAGTAATTCCATATGCAATAAAAGATATCACTTAAGCATTGTGAATTTATTATAACCTTAGAAGAAACAAATTCTTAATATTCACATAAGTTTTACGGCTAAATTCTATACTGTTTTTTGTACAAAAAGCCTTTTCTTTTCTGGGTGGAAAAACACTCAGTAAATGACAGAGACTAAAGTTTATTATTGACTTCATCTTTTTTTTTCTTTCTCTTTTGACAACAGACACGAAAGTTTACTAATAACAGATAAGGTCACATATATATTTATATTTATATATATATATTTTACAAATGTGTCAATCATAAGCTCTTTATGCAAGGTTGTTGAAAAGCTGTCACACAATCAAAAATGGTTGGTGTGTATTGTTTTTTTTTCTTTCTTTCTTTTCAAAAAGCAGACATTAACAGCACATAGAAAAAGCTATATATATATATGTTTTACAGTACATTACTGTTACAAACGTATTAAATACAGACGCCAGCTGTCACCCACCCACTGGGTGAAGTTATTAAGTTAATTATCACAGTATTCGGTTAACAATGGTAACAATCGGATTGACTTTGATGGCCACCTAGTGGACAACGACGCTCTATAGGATGTTACACCAGTGGGAAGCAAAAACTTTTATTTATATTTACTTACATTGTTAGTGTTTCACATTCTACATGGTTTACAAAAAAAGAAAGGAACAAAACAGTTCTCTCTTTTTTTTTCATTTCTTTCTTAATTCTCAATCATTCTACAATATGAGTCTCGTATCTGTATCCGTTTACTGCATCAGCTAACAAAGGTGAGGGGATCGTGTTTCCACAGCACCTAAACTAAGTGCAATTTTACTTTTTAAAAGAAGATGAAAACAAACAAATAAAAAGTGCAAAACATTATCTCATAAATAGGCACTTTAAAGCAGCATAAGCTTGCAACATAGAGGTACACAATATCTGATATTATAAAAAGGAAAAAACATGTTAACACATTAAATCTCTGGACTCCAGCAAAACTGTGTTATCTGTATACCTATCTATCTATATTATAAATACGTATAGTTTTAAAAAGACGAAATGTACTATTACAAACAAGTTGTGTGAGTCTAAAATCACTTAACCTAGTTGGTAAAGAGACAGGGGTATTATAGGTTCAAGTTTGACTAAAGATCTGAAATAAGGGATACACTTATAGTTGCACTAATCAAGGGCACGCAACAGATTGAATGCAATTCCTACATGTACTTCCACATACACAAACTATATATAGCGAAACATCAATGTTATCAGTCTTACAAGATATAGTAAACATTGTGGTTTATTATTTTGGTGCATGTCTCTATGAAAACAGTTTTGCTTACTTCTAACATTATTATTTTTTTTTTTTTGCTGTTGAAATACATATCTTAGCCAAACTCATGTAAGCAACATATGTAATAATTTTTTATCATCCTCTTTATACTTATATCTTCGCATTTTGATACACCAGATTCCAAGACGGTACGCAGTCACATTTCCGAAAAACCAAAAGTACAAAACAAGCTTAATCTTCCATCAAGTACATAAATGAAAAGATGAGCATACAGGAATATTTGCAGACTTTCTAGTTTCTATGAGTAAGAGACCTTGGCTTTATTAAGTATTTCACACTTTAAAAATGTCACTTTCAGTTTTAATTAATTAAATACACATCAAATGTGATGGTGGAAGTGCAAAGCATACATTTGTTAAATCCTGTTCGAAAATGAGAAAATTATTACCTACCTCTGTTAGGTTATTTCGAAATAATAGATTTCAAGAGCTATATAAACCGTTCTGTTCCATATCTAAAAGTTTATCTTAGATATTACTCATCAGTCAATTTACGACTGCGAAAAGTATAGTCATTGATACTGTAATGAACAGTAAGCACTGATCAAATGTCCTCATTTTTTTTTTTTTCAAAAATGATGTCAGGGTTCGGTTAAGTTGAACTGATAAACACCAAAATATGATCAAAACAGTAATTCGAGGTTAATTTGATATTTTCAATTTTGTAAATTAGGGTAAATGCAGTACTAGGGTAGTCCAAAACCGGATACAAACTTCATTTGTCCACAACACTATTTTGTATGCTGCTGCTTCGCATAACAATTATTATTGTTATGATTACAGAAAATTTGAACGTAATATCAATATTTAGAGGTCACCCAATTTCGTAAGGTGAAGAGATTCTGATGCTATTAAATACTAATGTATACTAAAATATTATATTTTATTACAATTTAAAAATAATAATTGGAATAATCTGACGATGACTCGTTACGAGTCCAACAAAACTTTGGTTTCGATTTTTGTTTCTAGTCCGTACTTCATAATGCTACTTATTTCTAGGTTTCACGGTAAGGTTTATACGTTCATGATGCAGGATACGAGTACGCCGGTAACGAACGCACACTACGAGTTTATTTCCAAGATCGTGAATGTTTTTATCTGAGGTTTTCATAAGGCGGTGAGATCGATTCCGAAGTAAAAGATTCTGAAATGGAACAAGCTTTTATTCTGAAAAAATATATTTTTTTTTTTTTTTTGTTAAATTTCATAACTGGGTATTCTAAGTTTGATTCTGAATTCAAAAGCTTGAATTCTCAAATCCATGATAATGGTTATAATTCAGAGTTCCAAAGACGGAGAACGGGCACAACGGCTTCAATTAAAAATAAATATGGGTACTTTGCACTGAACGTTTCCAGAAAGTGCGTATCTTTCCATATGCATATCTGTAGTTCTCTGGTACAGCTCATTTCTCGTCTTGATAATGAAACTGAACTAGTCTGAGTTAACCTACGAAGTAACCTAGCATTCAATATGTGCTAATTCCACTTTCTGAACCAGCCAGAAGCTGATCTTAGATAGATAATAATGCATCCAGAAAGTTAATATCAGCTTTCTTTATGACCGTGTATCGACCACTTAATGTCCATCAATCGAGCTATATTTCTCATATAAGTAACCTCAACCTAAAGGACAATAATGAAATATGTGTAGAAACGAATCAACCTATGTATTTTTTAGCATAAAATTTTGACTAGACTAATACATTAGTTCAAATAAAAAATTCAAGCCACTATAAAGTTTAAATCAAAATTCCAAATATGAAAATTTACTTCGTTAAACTTCTAATTTTCTTTCTGTTCTCGTAGGTCATAATAAAAGCACAAGTAGACAGTTTTCGAGAACTCCACTTTGTTATTTAATCAGGTTTTGAGCTGGCAATACGCTTGACATGCTAAGCTAAAAGTAAATTCGATAGACTGGTATTTTGCACGTCGGTCAGAATAAGTAAGACGGCATGTTACATGCAATGGAATAGAGACAGTTATCTTCATTATATGCTACGTACGCATACGCCATTAATTTTGATATCTTTAGAACGAATTAGTTCAATAACTTTTGGTATATTTACGAGAAGATGCTTCGGATTCTAAACTTATTACATTCTGGTGTATTACTGGAAGTAAGCGGGAGGAGAGGTTAAAATCCAACAGACAAAGTTTTCTGTTTAACTGTGTATACAAGGCTCAGGATGAATATCAAGTGTATTAATGGCACGTTTTAAACCATAAGCCTAAGATAAAGTATATGAAAAAAAAATGGGACTGTACTTTTGATTATTGCGAAAGAATGTAAATATTTCTCACATAATGTTTATGATCAGTTCATACAAAAGGTTCAAAAATACGTAACAATTTCCTCAAATAAAGAAAAATCACTACAAACTTATAACAAGGAGTATCAGAAATATATGTCGTTGAAACAAACAAACATTAAAAGTGGAATGATGGGTGAAGTTATTAAAAATAAACTACAGGCACTTACACCACCATAAGTATCATAGTTGTTTCCATTCTTTGTGTACTTGACGATAGTTCTGTAATCTGAGTTCTAGTACTCTAAGACCAAACATTTAAAGATAATAAGATACAAACATATGAATATTCTCGTGAGCACCAATAATATACCTCTGTTTAGTTTTCATAATTGGCACATAGAACCTATAGGATGGAAAATAATTATACTACTAACAATTCCAATTTATTCCTCTTTCTAAAACGAGCTTTGAGCATGTACCTATGTGAATATGGCATCTCAATACAATAATAAGATTTTAATGTTATGTTTATTAAATTACCAGAAATTGCTTTTCCAGAACATAGCACGAAACATAAAATTCACGATATCTACTCTTCCTATTTACAATATAAAATGATTGTACATGCTTTTCAGTCACAAAGTAAATCGTAATTGTATTAATAAAAATCTACGAGCAGAATTTTCTTTTTTCAATTTCTACAAAGAATCTCACTAAAGACAACCATGTTATTTCAATTGGAACTAAATTCGAACTTATATATTAACTTTTTAGTTTAGTTGAAACTTATTTTTAGAGTCAAGAAGCATATTAGCTACATGTGTTGAGCGAGCTTACGTAACATTCTAGTACCGTAACCGAATGGACCACATTTCAAAGTCAATCTGGCAACTATAAGATTATGAGACTCAAAATTTATACTTTCAACTCTCTCTCGGCGGGGAAGATAAAAATAATTTCGAAGGGTTCACTTGGCTAGCATTACACACACAAACAGTATAAAAACAAGAATGCATTACCGAAACTCAACAGTATATTTTTCGATTGTTTCAACTCAAAGGTTAATAATGTGCACAGCTTTTCTTAAAACCATAATTTACAGCCGGTGCTGAGTAGCACATTTAAAAGAAACAATTACAACAATTTAGGCTTCATTTCCTCAAGTCGTAAACCTTCAAAACAAAATAGATTTTGGTAATAAATACGAATGTTACTTTTACATTGTTCTGACCTTTATTTATTTCTGTTTCATTCAATCCTCTAAAGTAAGATTATACCTAACAGCTATTTTATCTATATTCAGCACAGAACTTATTGCATCATAATAAATCAAAACAGATTCACACAACATCAATAAATAAATAAAAATATTTCGTTCTGCCACATTTGGCACAAAAGTTTTGAGAATAGAACTTTACAAAACGTAAATTATTATTTTTTTTTTTCTGGTTAGTAAGTAGCGAGTCCAATTTGAAACTACAATGTTTCAAGATTCTCACACGTGTCCCAGTCGTTGTATAGTGATGATGGTATATCGTAAATAGTACACGTATAGTGTTATATTCATGATGATTAGTTCATATTGTAAGAAAATAATACGAAAGAAAAAAAAATAGAAAATAATTAAGTTAGTAAAAGCAAAAAAATAAAGGTACAGATTCAAGCATCAAGAGAATTGAAAACCAAAGCATCAGTGCATAAGAGGACACAATTACCAGTAATACGCAGAGATTAATGTAGTACGAGTGACAATGGATAGAAAAGCAATGTGGCCTAACCCAATTGAGGTGAGGGTTCAGTGGAACACCAACGCACGACAGAAAACGACGCTGAAAACTACTGACACGAAATACCTTTTCCCCTTAAAAGCCCTAAGGAAATAACTACTGTCTGAACAGTACAAAAACACTAACATTATGCTTTCTTCTCTTTTCACTACTTAACGTTCAGGCTAAACAAACTTGCATTCAGGAATGAACATAAGCTACGAACATCAGATCAAACTCAACTATGGAGAAACTTGATGCAATTGTAAGTCAACCTAATATAATATTCCCTCACGTCAAATTCAAGTTTTATTGTCAACTCATATTTTTTTTTAACGTGAATGCCTTAAATGTTACAAAACTAAAGGACCCCAGTCAAGAATTATTAGAACGTTTAGATATTTTAAATTCACTTTGTAAATATTATATTCAGACTTAAGTGTTTAACAGAGTTATGTGCTTGATAAATAAATAACCTATAAAATACATTCCAGCTTCTAGTTCTTCAAACATTAACCTCTCTTAGGTTAAAAAAAAACTTCTTATCAAATCTATCCAAATACTGCATTAAGAAAACATAAAAGCTAGATTACATGTATCTACCTTTAAAAGATATGACATTGTATCTCATGCGAACAATAAACAAACATTAAAAAAAACAAAGGATCCCACTGTCCCTAGTTCAATTTTCTAGTACTGTTCCATTAGACGATGCTTCAGTTTGCATTTCTTCCTTATATTCATTTGCATTTCCTAAATAACCAGAACTACTACAGCTTTTTAATTTGAAACGTCATTACCTGGATTTGTGATCTCAATGTGATCTATTTAACTTTATATGAAACGTTTTTGGCAAATATTTTGTCCACGTCAAGAAACTACAAAGTACATTTATTCTAGATACGCATCTATCGTTTCCTGAACTGCACACTAACGAGCTTTCTTATTCACTAAATTCCTAACACTGTAGACATTACATGACACCAGTGTCCGATTTGTACAATTTCCAGAGAGGGGGGATTTTTTTTTTTCGGAACGTAGAAAATCGTATTTTATAACCGTTCATATCTCAGGCTTGAGGGATATTTCGGAAAACAGAGCCAGGGAAGATTTTCGCAGATAAAGGGAAATCCCAACCATCCTCCGCTTCAAATCGAACACTGCATGACACTGAAATTACTGTTAATTAATAAAAAATTAAGTGTGATAATAAAATCCCTAACGCCTTTAGCAACCAGAACAAGAATAGTGCACAATTGCATTGATATGAACTATTCAGCAAACAACAACAAAAAAAAAAAAAAAAAAAAAATAGTGCATTATTCCTAATTTCTCAGCAATTGAACGAATACATTTATAATTCTACCACAAATGCTAAATTCGTTTTTAAAGTCAACACTGAATTCTTTATTTTCTTTCAACTACTACAACTAAGACTTTAAATAACAATAGAGTCCATGAAGAGTATTTCCAAAATTGTACTGTCTTTTTTTCCATGAACAATTTCGAACAAGCTATTAAATCTATACTGGCAGTGGAAAGTATATATAAAGAATATCTGTATTAATAATATATTACTATCGAAGATCTCTTTCTTTATAAAATTTCTCTTTTCTTTCATGTATTAATTAATTTTCACCATTTACATTATGATCTGGTTTGTTATTGAAGTTATAATTTCCTTTTGGTTTTTGATTCTATAATCAAAACGTCTCAAATACTTTCTTCCTACTTTTTTTTATATACATAGAAACTACTTTCAAATACATTTGACAGCGTCATCTGATTTAAAACATATCATCACTTACATTCGAATGTTAAACGTATTTAAATGCATTGCAATTTATTATTATTATTTTTTCCTTATTGGCACTTTTTTAAAAAAACGTTCGTGCCTTGTCGTCTCAGGATTTACATATTCTACGTACAAAAGTATTGGATTGGTAACACTAAGTAAAATGTATACCTCATATTACAATACTGTATTTGGCAATTACTGGTGTTCCTTCCTTCTATAGATTAAAAAAAAAAATAATTTTTTTTGAAAAGGTGTAACTCTCAATTCAGTTTTCCTTTTCTTCTTATATTCTGGTTCATCGTGATAAAGAAAAAAATCCTTTTCTGTGTTAAGTTTATATTACATACTCAAGTTCTTTTCATAATGTTCCATCACTAAAATATCTAAAAAGTCCGAAGTAAGTTATCACAAAGTGTATAATTTCAATACTGAGAAATACACAACCCCAAAACTGCCTAGATATATTGCAATCTAGTGTCCTTTACTTATGAAGTAAAAAAGGGCTTTGTTCATATTTTTTTGCTGTCTAAAATCATGTATTTCCATACAGTTAAATACATATCTTATTACCACAAAACATTCATACGGTATGTTAGAATATACGCATTACTATGAAAATGTGGTAACATCACGTTAAACACATTTCAAGTACGATTTAAAGAAATTTCCGGTTGACTATGACACGACAGGATTTCGATATAAAATTACAGAATGTGTAAAAAAAACCGAAGAATTGCGTGTGTAAACAATACGCAAAGCACAAATAGTTACATAAGACAAATGTTATTTTCATAATTTATTTACTGACTTCGAGGGAACGAACTTTATTATTCCCATTAGTCAATGGAAGGGTTTTTATAACATCAATTCCAAAAATCACATGTGTTGTGTCTGTGTGATTACAATAAATGGAACATTAGAATAGAAACACTGTCACTGTTATTAGATTTTAAATTATGGTGTATGTCCTATCATACTATCGTCTACTTGGTATTCTAATCTAACAGAAGTAATAAGCACTACGTCAGACTACGGATATTTCAAGTTTCATTTTTTTTTTAAGTAAGTGACTTATTCATCTAATCAATTAAGAATTCGCTATTACCTAATTCTAAAACGGTTTGCCTCTTTGGAAAAATCTAACTACAATGAGAAGTCTAATTTATGACCGCGCGAGTTATATTCAGATCTGATTAATCTACTTTCGCAATTATTGTTTTTTTTTCACTTTTATTTAATCATAACTCTTTTTGCATATATGGATAATTAAGTACAAAACGCGTCAGATTTATCTCAGAAAATAGTTGATTTTTCTCGTGTGATTGTACGATTCGTAAAAGCTCAGTAACGGTGACTTCCAATCACGATTTTTAGTCATATGCAATAATTTAACATTTCTCGAATAATTACTATTGTACACTGATTGACCATAAGTACAAGAACTAACCTTGAAAATATAATTATGTGCTATAGAGATGAACCGACATCAAACCAGATAACTGGATCAGAGCTAAAACATTCCGAAAATTATCCTGGACAAGAGTTCTCTTTTGAATACAGCAGACAACTCTAATGGGAGGTCTCTCTCGGATAACTTCGCACTATATAGAACGACGACGAGTAAACCAAAACCTTTTTTAACGATGCTTTTTTAAAAACTAGTAAAGGGTAAGCTAATTCAACAGAAAAACTATGATATTTGAACATAACGACGGTAACAAACTCAAGCGGAGAAGTAAGAATGTGAATTATTACAGAGAATTAATTAACTGTGTCCCGTTTTCACTCACACTAGAAATAGCAATTGCTACATTTTGTACAAACTTAAATGATATTAATTTTCTTTGTAGTTCAACTCTATGTATCGACAGATTATTGCGCCAAAGTAGTTTTCTTAATTATATGTATAATAAAAATAATATAGAAAAAGAAGTTACGTGCATAGGAGACAAGAGTTGAGAGGTAACGGTATCGTGGAGTGGATAAAGCTGTACACGTGAAAGCTCGGTAACAGTGTAGCCAGTTCGTGATGATGCTCAAGTTACTAAATCAGCTGAAGAACACACTGAACGTTGGCGGTAAGAAGAATGAAAGAAATAACTGGAAATCGTAAAGCAGCTTGCTGAAAGAGATCGAAGGACGAAAAACGTAATGAGATAATAATAAAATACTAAGAAGAAGAAGATGAAACTATTAAATATGAAATAAACAATTGAAAATGTTTTATTTTTTTCTAGTTACTTCAATTATCTTTTTCGTCTTATATGATGTAATCCTTCCGCTTTCACCCACTCTCTTCTCGTTACTATTTCATTAAGATTATAATTTTATTGTATTATAATTCTCCTTTCTCCAATAACCAAGAAACTTCATCTCTCAGTTACTTCTATCTTCATTGCCGTTAATGTTTAGTATTGTTCCCTTCCCCTGGCCTGACCACACAGAAGACAAAGAGGAAGAAGTTAGGGAGGAAACGGTATCTTCGAGATGTATGCTGCGATAATCAGTGAACATGCTACATCAACGAAAGCTAACCTATTTTCTTTTTAAAAATTCCTGTCTGTACAATTTGTACTTCTAGTTAACTGACGTATGAGAGTACGACAAACTAACGAAATCAATCAGGGTTTAAGGCCAGTATGAAGAGGTAAACAATATGTTCTTGGAACGTTGTGATACCAGACAAAAAGTGAGTGTCTTACCAAAAGTGTATTACTTTTTCCGATTCTCTTTAGTCACAAATGACTGTACAGAAATTGGATTAACATGGTGGACTCAATACTTCCACAGTACAACAATTTCTACAGAAGACTTGTTATAGTTGTTTAATTGTTGGAATCAACTCAACAATACTTAGAATCTCCGTTGGTAGTCGCTGAACAATAATTTATATCTTTCTGCAGATGCCTTACAGAAATAACAACTAGAGATGAATAGGTAAACGAACGCGATGGCAACACGAAGAAAACGAATGCAACGAAATACGTGTTAGGGAAAAAATAAATATTTAGTAACACTTTTTTTTATTGTTATTTCAATGTCACTTCATATGTAACAGTGGTTGGCAATTTGGAAACATAACGATCATTCTAAGTAGTATCCAGTTTTAATAATCTTGTATGTTTTAAAGTCTTCCCAGGTTTTCTTAGGGAAATATATATCATTGAATCTAAAACAGGTAAAATTCATTCAGTACACAGAAACAATTACAGTATATTAAATTGACAATACGATCTTGAAAACAGGCCAAAGATGAACTAAAACGCTTTTATATATAGATCCGAAAACGCTCAAGATCTTCCTGCTTTAATTTTTCATCGATTGATACAATGGATGAAAATATGTTTCATGTTAATAGGCAGTTTGGGGTATCAGTACGTAGTACTATTGTGATTGAAACATTTTTATGATAGACACTTTGAGGTTGTCGCCAAAACACTATTTGCGATACCGTAATACCCAAATAATGTCTGCATGCAACCGTGAAATAATGTTTAGAATTGACTCAGCTCCAATACTATATATTATGTAAGCTGGTCCAATATAACTGTGCCCCTGAAATCGACGCTTTACGTTAGACGCGCTCTAAGCACGGTGAAACTAGGCAGAATTATGTACTATGTACAACAATATATTTCGCTTATTTGCAAGCAATATACGAATAAGCCAGAAAACCTACCTACCAACTCATTAATACCTCTAAGATACTGCAGTAATCGATACTGATTTTGATAGAACCCTCAAAAGAAAGAAACTAAAAAAAAAATTAAAAAAATGGAAAATTATTTTATGAGAAAATTTGTCACTTCCAAATTAGTCTTGGAGATTTATTTCTAATATAGGTTAGTTGACTTTATGACATGATATACATGCTAAACAACTCTCAGACTACAAACGATTGGTATTGGTAGAACTTGTTTTAAAAGGAAACGACAAGTATCAACACGAGAAAGCATAATGATAGTAATAAAAATAGTAATAATGCAGTCAAAATGAATATATTTTTTTTTCCACAACTTGTTTTATTTCTTTCTGCAAAATAACAGAATGCACGTATATAACAACATAAAAGAATTGACCGCAAAAGCAACAGAAAATAGTAACAAATCACATAACATCACAAAGTTTCTTTATTCGTTAACATAATTCTGGCACGTTTTTATTCTATAGATAACAAACAACCTCAAGATTAAAGCAAAACTATCGAACAGTTTCCTATCTTTTTGTTTTATTTATTTATTTTGAGCTATTGCAATTGCAAGTAACACTCTGTTGAAGCTTTCACAGACCATTGGAACAAGTGCATCGATATTAACATAAGCATTAACTTGTATTTTCTCAAAAGGCATATAGAAAACTGTTACTTACACACAAGTGTTTTAACATATCTGTTAGTAAATTGAAAATATAAGTCACATCCGCACTGTATTATAGCACTATATACTGTCCGGAGCACGCTAATATATATATATTACATCCAAACGTAAGCGAAAATTATTTTAATTTTCACTAAATCAATCTTCTAACATTGAGAAGCTTAATTTTTACTATCAAGATTATATAATGAAAAAACATTAACACAATTGTTTCCAACTCTTCTGAGTTTTTCAAACTTGGAATATTCATATTGTAATCTGAACGATGTATCCAACAAAATACAAACTTCGTTTTTTACTTTTTTGTTCGCTACCTTTGTAAAATATACGTGGAAGCTTCCTATTATTTGAGACAACAGTCATGACGTAAAACAAGTTCTGTTTTCAGACTAATTTAGTTACAATGTTACTTAATTTCTACTTTCAATTTTATTGTTTGTAAAGTTAATTATTTTTGGGGAGAAAAGAATAAAATGGTTTTTATACTATAGCCGGTAAGTTTTACCGCAAGTTTTGTTTGTTGTTCACTTTTCGAATATGATTCTGCTAGACATTTCATTTTAATAAGTTCGTATCAAGGAAATCTTCAATGGGGGTGCGTATACACAAAATTTACAACACCACCAGTCAATACTTTCTTGAAACTAGTCAAGATTCATCACATCCAGAGAAGTGAATGATTCTTACATTCCGACAGGGTCCTACAGATTCATATCAGCAGTTTGCGTTACCACTCCATCCGTGATTTACTTGCTTACCCTTTAATCGACATCAGTATGTCCTGTCAAAGTTTGGGATAGGAGCCCACTGTTGTGATACAAGATCTTCACATACTATTAAGTCTGCCGTCGTCATATTTCTGTTCTATTGACTTGAATAATAATATTACTTAATGATAATAATAACCACCTTATGACTAGGAGGTAGTAGTAAGCTTATTGTGACTCGTAAACAAAATACGGCGCAAACCCGCTCGTCGAACAGCTAATGTCTGCCCGCTCGAAAGTTGTATCCAAACGCTCTTTATGACTGCATAACATTTAAAAAGTGTCTGGATACAACCCTAAGGTAATGTTTGCAATTGAAACGAAGCAACAATAAGTTACAAACGGATTACAATATATGAACATTATTTTCAATGTACTTGCATTCATTTATGAATTCTTCTTGAAAAGAAAAATGACGGCGAAACCCTACCAGTAGTGTGCTTCTTAAAATTTACATTTCGGTTTGGCTTCGATTTTGATGTACAATATATCAGCATGTTCCGGATACGTGCAGTACCAAACATTCTTTATCTGTACTTTTTTAAATATCTTTTTCTAATAGTAACAAATATTATGTTTCCCAATGTCCCAATAATTTTGTTCATTTAACAATGGAATGGTCTATCAATTACTGGAAAATGAGATAGCGGATTTCAAAAGAAAGGAACTTTTATATGTTGAACTATTCAGAAACCGCATTTTTTTTAAAAAAGAATAGATCAAATACAAAGTATAAAGGAAGGAAAGGTGTTCATGTTAACGGCACTAGCATACAGTAATAGTTCATTACAACTGTCGTAAATATAAACAAAGATTATGGTTTGGACATTTATTAAGCACTGAAACTTTTAATTTAAAAAGCAGCCTTCATATAACAACAGTTTGATCAGTGAAATACTTCTGTGTGTTAGAATTGAACGTTGTAAACACATAATTATTCAATAATTCAAAAGAAATATGAGAGAGGCCTCAATAAACAGAGATATTATAATTCTAAAATTTAAGAATCAAACGTTGCGAAATAGAAGCAAGACAGCACAGCCCACAAAACAAGTACAAATGTGTTAATATCTAATAAAGCAACTGTGCCTAGTTATTCGTATATTGTTGCTGAGAGTAGATATTTGCATCAATTATAAGATAATCTTTGTTCTGACAAGTTTTTCCAACTTGTTCACTTCATGTTTTCGTTCAAGTTCCAACTTGTTTACTACAGACTACTTGATATTCATTATCTAACTAATAAAAAGTACAAAAACATTAAAAAATAGTTATGTATGACGCAATTGAGCACAAGCAAAGATATAAACAAACAATTTTTATAAATAGATTCCACTTTTATTTATAAAAGACTATATTCCGCCATTTTACTTGTGAAACAACATTGTGGCCCTAAATCCTGTGCATGATAAAGAAGATATTATTTTCGAATTTCAAGCATAAAAGGGGCGAAGGGAGTGAAGAAATATCTACATCACTGCTGGGGATACTGCTCGCAATGTGGCCAGATCTAGAGTAAAGAAAATCACAATAAAATAGAGGAGAAACACAACATAAATCTTTAGTAAAAGAAAAGCTGTTTGTTTATTTCAATTTGTAGTAAGTTTGCTTCGTTACTTCGTGTTTATATTTCTATTCTTGGTTCTATAGCATTTTCTAATCTTCATTACTTACATACAGATCAACGAGATACAGTTGTGACGTATTTAATCACACATTTAATGACAAATTTGAAATTCCAGTTTCCACCATTCTTTTATTTTTATTTACTTCGACATCACAGCTTTGGCATGTTGTTGTCAAGATAAAAAGACAATATTTTCTCAACTGTTTTACAGTTTCTTTTTGTAATACTGACTATTACGTAACATTTGTCCATGACGCTATTTCTCTTTTGTTACGCCACGGTAATTTTTCAGTCATATTCAGACACCCAGTATACATTTATTTACATTCGTTCCCTAGAAGTTAACTTGCATTTTAACACTGTCTCCTACATACCACCTACGAAATATATATTTAAAAAATATGAAAGAAACCTAGAATCTGGCGTACATCTATAGATCACCAACACTAAGATTTAATTCTATTCGGTTGTCAATGTTATATCTAGATGCCAAATTCTAGTTACTTATTGTAAACCTCAACTCTCAACCAATTGTGGGGCTTAGAAGCAAAAGCTGTAATCTCCACTCCAGAAAACTTTACGAGAGAACCAAAAGACAATTTATGGTGATTAATATAATAGTATATGGGTACTTTTTTCCTGTGGTTCCTACGCAAGGAACTACAAAATAAACAAAGAATTAGGGTTTGACCTTCATTACACACTTTAATGTATACAATTCCATCAAAATCTCTGTCCCCCCCCCCCCCCCCCCCCAAAAAAAATGGAGATTCAGCATTTGCTTCTAAGCACCGCAATTTAGCCTTTTCAATTTAAAAGTTAAAAACAAAACTGTTTAATGAATATTCAAGAACACACATCTTGAGTAAGACAAGTGTTTGTCTTCACTAAAGTTAAAAATTCACGGAAGAATGACTTTCATTTGTTTACAGTTAGAACTTGGTGACTAGTGCATTTTTTTTTTTTTTTCAATTAGATGGACTACTTCCTAACACTATACCCAAAATCATAGATTGACAATCCTACGTGTTTGTATCCGTGGGCTTTGTTAACATTAGTTTGAGAGGAGCACAGTTATATTGAACACGCTTTAGTAGAGGAACATCCCCCCCCCCCCCCGGGAACAATCCTTCAATTTGGGTGGTGAATATCACAAAATACCATTTTTCAAATTCATTCAGTTACCTGATTTTCTCAGTTCGAATATAATACAGGTTCAGAATACAAGTTCTATTTGGATCAAGTATTTTTCACTTAAAAAATCTCCATTCGTTCAGCTCTTCTTTATTATTTAGTGACGTGAAAAATAGTCACTTGTAAGTCTACAAACGGGATTTTTGTTTTTTTCTTTTTCAAATATTAACAGTTTCCATTGCACTTAGCAAACTTTACATATTTACAGTGATTTTTCCACTTATTGTAAATTTGAATATTACCAGTGTTTATTATTTTTAAAAAAGAAAAAGAAAATGCATTACAGTAACACATTTATGATTATATTTATGTACAAATAATGCATAATTAATGACAAGCGGAGAAAAATAACAGTACAGATTTTTTTTAAAAAACAAACCTAATTAGAAGATCTTTTTCCTCAGTTGACACAAAAACAGGAACTAACATACATCTGTACAATGATAGTGATACTATATACTCACACACTCATTCGCAACATGCAAATTTGTGCAGTGAAAAATTATAAGCGAAGACATTATGAACACGGTTTCAATATTTGTGTGTATATGTAGTAGACGTGTACGAGTGTTTTACAGAAGCTTTTTCTCTGTTCTAAAAAAAAACAAAAAACAAGAACAACCATTGGCAACTTTTGAGGCAACTAACACAGACTGGAATGTGTCTCTTCTAGGTTCCATCTTTTTATGAAACAAATTCAAGAATTTATTTGAAGAATTCTTCCCTCTTTGTCTCTAAATATGTTCTTTTTCTCTCTATGCAAGAAGTCTTATTGTTTGTTTTTTTTCGTTCTTCTTTCATTAGATATGTCGCCATCACAGGTTTCTTATTTTCTTCAGTTACTTCAATGGAAATCCAGCTATACTTATAAGAAGACATAGCTTACGAACATACAGCATTTCTTCGATAAAATTCACAGAAACGCATTCAATTTGGTACAATTGCATTGTAATAATACGTTGAGCGTTATTTCTTTATAAAAAGAGAATGCTTTCAAAGCTTACCTTTTTTTTCTTTCCTCTCTTTTGAGATTATAAAACTGAAATAATATTAATAATAATAATAATACACTGTCTAGTCCAGATACCTATCTATTGTCATTATACCGTTACATTATTTTCTTTAAAAAACTTGAATTTAGCACCAACATAAATACGTTCTTCAACAAAATATAAATTAAAAAAAAAAAAAAGACACAAAAAGGGGTGTTGCATCCAAAACCATCAGCTTTTGGGATAATGAAAGCTTATTCCATAACCGTGCAAGTTTTTTTCTTCCAACAACAAAAAACAGTTTCCACGTCTGAGCCACAACTCAAGTATCCTAGAAGAATTTTTCAAATAGTTCTACAAGCACAGAACGGGTTTACTTCTTTTTTTTTTTTTTTTCAGCTTTGGTCTTCAATGAACGTTGGTTTTTTTCTTCTTCTTGAACTATTTCTTCTTTCAAGATTTTTTTTTTATCGATTCTTCAACCATGAGGCCATTGGCTAAGTAAAGCAATAGATTTTTTTTTTTTAACTTTTTCTTTTCTTTTCTTTGCTAACAATCACAGTTTGTTCACATTACAGGTGAAAGTGTGCAGACTGATGATGAGGATGACACTGAACAATGCCAACCAATCACAGCGAGGCTCGTCTAGCACATGCAACCGCCTTCTTGATCTTGTTGTTCGTTTTGTTGCGGGGGCTGCGTCTGCAAATCCACAGCTGGAGAAAGACGTTAAGGAATACACAAAGAACAAAATAGAAAATGGACGTCATTCGCCAAACAGTAGCTAGAAATAAAAAGAGCACATGAAAAGAAAATCTAGGATTTATCTAGCCTACTAACAGTAGAATATGCCTACTAGAGTAGCCCTGTTACTCTATAGGGTAACGATGAACAGAATTATTGATATTTTGGGCTAATTCTAATTTATTTTAATTTGAGTTTCACATTAGAATGGGTATCTGCAAAACCAGTGTTGAATTCATATATATATATATATATATATATATATATATATATATATATATATAAATTAGATGCTCACCCACTTAGAAATTCTTCCGCCCTCTCTTAAAAGTCTGATTATATTTGCTTTCTTTTGTGATAGTGTTATATTTTAAGCACATGTCTTTGAAGTATTATCCGGTATTGTACTGAAATAATCATGGACAGCAAAGGGAAGAGTTTAACCCTGCCGCTTATGCTTACTCCACTCCAGTCATGACTTCGACACCTTTATCTGATTTTCTACGAACCATCGTACAAAATATTTAGACTCCGAATTAATCTGCATATCATAGATAAAATAATTATAAATGGCACTACCTATTCTCTCGACCTGGTGGTAATCCAGCCGAACTAGGGATGAAAAAGCTAATACGCAATGACTGTTTCTGTATTCGATTGGAAAATCGAAAGCACGGAGTGCGAGTTGAGTATCTGATACTTCACATTATTGCAGCATAATTGATGAAAAGCGTAGATATTGCGCGCATGGCTTACTAGCGTTACTTCATTCCTAATTTGAACTGATCATAATATCTGGTAGCATGGAAGGATTCGAAAGAATGGGTCGCTATCTACAGTATAATGGTTGTATCTATGATTTGTAGACAAAATCGTTGATTAAACATGGTTTGTAAAAGTGGCCCTAAGAATCGTATTTGTTCTACGGATAGAAAAACGACGATTGAGACTACGTCTAATGTACAATAATGCATAGACACCATCTTAGGCACACAATGTCCATTTCGATTTATTGTATGTGTCCTCATTAGTTTTTCGTTGTTCTCAAGTATTTACATACAAACACAAACTCACAAGTTCCATATACATCAGGAAGCTCACAGCATTCATTACTCGTTAAACACAAGAGAATAATCACCATTTGTCTATATATTACATCATTCCTCTTGGAACAATACACAATCAAGAACGACCCAAACTTTTAACAATGTCAATATAAACAAACCTACCTTTCTTTCTTTTTATTATTAAGATCGTCTAACTTATCAGTTTTTCATGCCTCCTCGCAGTTTGATATCCACAATAATTGAAAGTACTTCTGACAAGGTCTGATAGTAGCGCCATTCATTCTGTTTTAAATGATAACCAGAAGGAGAAGCTTCTTAAAAAGGAAAAGCATTTATCAACTAAAACATCAAATAGGTCAGAAAAATCGAAGCAACCAATAGGCAGTTGTTTAACCATGATTTTCAGAAATATGCTTTTTCTTTAAAAAAAAATCTCAGCGGCTTTAATCACATCAAAGACTTTAAGCGAAGGTATAGACAGTGAAACCCCTCTTGACGACCACTGCTTTAAACAGACCACCTCTCATCAGTACCGACTGTTACTGGAAAAGAGTTATATATATCCATAAGATTAACGTATTAGAACCCCCCCCCCCCCCCTTTAAGCATGTTTTTATCTCCTTTAATATAACATTTGAATATTATAGTGCGTTCTATACACTGCGTCTAGTGCCTGCTCGCTGGGTTTAGACAAGTATTTTACGGGTGGCTACAAGCAGTTGCTAGGCAAAGCTAATGACTGGACGTGACAGTGTACGTAGTGGCCAAGTCTGTTTCTGGAAATGTCATATTTCCCTTCATAGGCACTTTTTCAGCTAAGCCTCCGCGATCGATGGGCAGCTCGGAAACGATGACAACTCTGCTTTTCACAAGCAAGTTTACTTGAGGTGAAACACGAACTAGAACTCTCCGAGGGCAGTTCAATGGTCGAATATATATCACTAAAACAGGAGAGCAATTTAAGGAAAAATTAAGGATAATAAGACTGGGAATACTTACACGTGATAGTTCACGATGTAGTTCTTGTAAAAGTTGCTTAAAAAAAACTTTTGCTTATTTTTGAAATTTCGTTCATCTGGCTCGTAGAAAGGACAGATAAAACCGACAAATGAATAAGGCGATAGTGGCGCCACGCAGCGGACGATGCATCAATCTTGGAACAGTTGACTAGCGTATAGCATGTAAGTTTCAGGATAAGATCGTATACGGGTAGGTATTGAAAATGCTGTATAAACGTGGGAATGGAGGGGGGAGGACAAAAGGAAGATGGAGGATTTAGGGTTATTGAAGGTTTAGATAAAGTTTTATTTTCGCACTCAAACCGTGAATGAAGGTTCCTTTCCGCAGGAGTCGTTGTTGAGGTGCTTGTCGTAGGGGGCAGAATGTTTTTTTTTAAATTTTATATATGATCCTTAGGCATCTAAGGCTCAGGCCGGGTGGGGAGAACGTGTATTGTAGCAACACGGAAGGAGAGTCCAAATTGGTATTTTGTGACTGGATGTGTAAGGAAATGAAACATCAGGATTGTTGATAGCGTAAAAGTAGCGATGGCTATTAACTCGAATATTCAAGGCTCCACTTGTTTCCAACATAAAAAATGGATCACAGAATTTGCAGGTTAGGGGTGTGAGATGTACCTTTAGGATTTAAGGTTTGGTGGCAACCAGTATTGGGAGAAGTGATTAAGATGAAGCAGGTTCTACATCTGGGTTTCCTCCATTTATGGGTTCCGGTTGGGAGTGGCAGCGGAAAGAAATTCGTACGGACCAAGATGTCTCTAAGATTAGGGGGCGGGGGTGCTGAAAAACTAATCTAGGTTTGGTGGGAAATACTGATCTTGCCCCTGGTTCGGATTTAGTTAGTTTAGGATGAAACTGAGTAATTAGAACCGATGGATTCGGATTGGTGTTGGGGAGTGTGGGCAGGTTGAATGTCCAAAGATGCACGTCGGATCTACTTAGTTAGATGGATAACCTCGGGTGACTAAAGTTCCCGGAGACGTAGGTTGTAGGTTTCAGTAGCAGTGGTGGTGGAATTCAGGCGCTGTCCTCTGAGGTCAAGAAAGAAAGGAATCGCTTTCTTGGGTGTGGTATGGGTGGGAACTTGAGTAATGCAAATATTGCACATAGTTAAGGTTTTATGTGAAGGAAAGTAATGAGGCTGTTGTTTTCTAAAGCGATGTTCACGTCAAGGAATGTTTTGTGTTTTTTAAAGTGGTTTCTACAAGAACTACAAAGTGGACTATCATGTGTAAGTATACCCAGTCTTCTTATCCTAGTATTCCTACTATATATATATAACCAACTAGAGGAAATATTTTCCTGCAAAGAAGACTTTCGCTTCTTACTTCATTTCATATATTGCTGTAGCTGTAAGCATTGGCAATGCTATTTTTCCTTCAAGTTGTGAGTTTGTGAAAGCTGGTATCAAACGTCAAGCCGGCTTTGTTCTTCTTACTTTTTCGTGATAAATGTCGCAAACTGTGGAGGTAGACATGAATGGCGGTGTAACAGTATATACAGTAAAAGCAGGAATTTCTCCCGTTTGGGTGGTCGGTTTTACTGAGTTTATTATTATTCAAATCACAGAGGGAAGCTCTTTCGGATCGGCTCGTATATCATCTGTGATGTCTACTATCCAGATATGGTGACAGCCACAGATGTTAAAATTGTCATAGTGGTCACACCTTATGACTACAGAAGGTCGATTCAGTTAAGATGGGATGACTTTACATACCCAGTTTACGATGAAATCCCTGGTCGCCGCCAGAGATGATGTTCAATGTCGCAGCTGTGGGCCTGGACGATGGCTCGTTATCGCAACTTCCGCTGTAGAAGGTTTCGCCGCACGTACGTAAGCGGAGTGTTGTCACAGACCTGTTTTCCAAAAACCCTCAACAGTGGTGGGACGTCGTGAAGTACTCTTCCAGAGACTAATGGCGCAAAAAGTCCATAGGGTATAAAACCGGGAACTTTACAAAGACTAATGAAAATGGGATGATAGAGATGGCCGTCTCAGCCTTCTTTCTGCTGTAGAAAGTGATAGAAGATAGAGCAGTACAGCGGGACGCCTTCATCGTAAATGTGGACCATGACATTCTCGTGGAAATACTGAGCATTTATCTTCGCATTTTTTCCCACTCGGAAAATCGTGAGTTTGCCGCGGGCACAGAAACCGGTCACTACCATGAACGCTTTTGGAAACTGCAATAGGTTAAAAAGGCGGTTGGTCCAACTGGGGCTGTATCTCAAGTGCACTCCACCATTTTCCAACAGGCGTTGCGAATACGTTGGAAACTTCGTCGGGGAATGACTCTATGGTTGACAAATTATTAATAATATAGGCTAGACTTCGATATGCAATTTTCAGTGGAGACTTCCGAACAAACCAACGTCTATCACAATATCCACCAATGTTGGATGCATGACATCAATATAACGGTAATGGTTCCACACGCGGCTAGAGGCAAACACGAATACATATTGCACCACCAATGGTCACTTCATGGATGTAATATATAAAGCATCGAAGACACCTGGACTTACTATATCGGTTTCAGCGATAATCCTATAGATGCTCGTATTACATCATTGGCCACATAGCGAAACTGATACACATATGTGTCCTTCGGCAAGTCTATTTTGAGCCTTCTATTTGAGATATTACATATTTGGAGCATATTACGAAGTCTTTACTAAACAAGACTCTATACTTACACCCTGACAAAGGAACATCGTTAGCTTTCCTTATTTAATCGTTTTCTTCTTCTTTTGGACCCGTATCTTAATCAGCACTTGTTCATCTACTGGAAAAACTTTCATTGTTTTCCTGGATGAAGTTAGAAAACGACTTGTGTCCTTTTGGTGCGTAGAAAATTGTGCGAGTTTTTTTTAAGGGGTCATCCAAGTAGATGAGGGCTCATCTAGAGTAAGCACCCACTGCCACTTATCTCACGCTAGGTAGCGCTCGTACAATTTTCTGGCGTAAGTGACGCGTTCCTTGATATGGCATTCCTTCTAGGCATGTCCTCGTGTTTTATGTTGGAGATCGAATGACAAATTATAAGTGAATTATGCGCATATTGTAAATTGGGTTCCACCTGCGAGGCTGCATTGTGCTTGTCGATTTTCTTTCATCACACCTTCATTACCTCGGTGGTCTCTACCCGGTGTCTTCGTAATTATTTTCGGAAAAAGCGCTTCCGGAGGGGATCCATTATTATGATGTTGAATAATGCCCCATACACGCGACTTCATCCTTTACTTTTACACCGCTGCATTATTCTTGAGAGACTGTAGCTTTCATTAGAAAGTGCAATTATGTATTCCTGCCAAATATCAGGAACTTTTGTTGTCATAACGAGAGGAACGTCGGAATGTCACACTCGGCCCACAGCAACTGCACACTGTTACATCATGCCTACAACGGTGGCGCTGTGTTCTCCTGGGGCGGAATAGGACCAAGGTCAAATCATCCCGTCTTAACTGAATCAACCTTCTGTAGATGACATTAGGCTATACAAATCGGAAATCGGTCACGTTCTTAAATTTGTTTCTCATTTTTTAGTTGTAAACACGGATAAAATCAAGTCGTTTCACAGGAAGTTGCAAGGCGTACCAGCGTTTCATAACTGTGGCGAAGAGAGTCAAAGTAACAGCAAAACATGGCACAGTTGAACTGAAAGATGATTATAAATGTGAATGTCCTTTGTCAATCCAGAAATCAGAAAATACACCTCTGATGTTCCGAGATGTCTTTACTGCTGATACTACTATGCATCGTATGTTGGTGGTTCTTTTTCTAAATGGAAAAGTACATCGATGCCCACTACCGAAGTTTCTTCGTCCAGCAATTGAAAGGCTTTTTCATATACAGACTCTTATGTCGTCAGTTTCATACTGTAAATCCTGATATACCCATTATGAACGATTGGGATAGAACAATAAACCAATAGGAACAGTATAAGCCAACCATTACACCTACAGAGCTACTTAATGTTGTGAAACGTTCATTTGATCCTTCAAGATGCGCGCGCCACTCTGATAATATGCTAAATTCGTCGTCTTTGTACTGATCTGTGCTCCTATTTTGCTAATGGCAATGGAAAATGTTTATTTAGTTTCTTTATTCGCCTTCATGTGTATTATACACAATGTTTGGTCACTGATAAGTTGATAACAATCATTACATTGAGATACCATCGATCAGGTTGTTTGATATAAAGCTTTAGTTACCCAAAAACGCATGTAATTTAAATCCTGACAAACGCAAGCGTCAAGATGCTTTCATGTTATAGGTGTGTGACTTGGAATTTCCTTTGCAATTATGGCCATGTATAAATTAGACCGTTTGGAAAATATAAAAAGAATACACCAAAATTCTTAAACATAGGTTTGCTAAACGTTTGTGGAGCGAAAGGCCCAATTAGTCAATTTCTTCTGCAAAACTATAGTAAAGCACTGCTTTCCGTGAGAAATTGGTTTATGGAATAAATAAACATTATTGAAGACTGTATGCCAAATGTTCTAAGTGTCAAATTTAAAATTCTACAAGAAAAGCAGAACACTCAATAGATTTGGTATCACATAACGTATTCCTTCCAACATAATGTGATTATTTTCATCTCTTTCTGATTGATTAGGTACTGGGAACAAGGATGGACACAATGAACATGCTTATGGACAAAAGTGGTTTTTAGTAATGGCACTTAGAACGTTTGGCACTTTCACTCTTCATTTAATCTATGATAGTCCCGCACTATGTTTATGTAATATATGAAAATTGATAACGTTATGAAAAATTACATTACAGTGTAACATTGAAAAACAATACTAAGACATTGTTTCCTTGACTATTTCCTGTCAAAAGTAAAACAATTTTTACCATGTTCTTATTAACTTTCTGAAATCCAAGATGGCCGCAGCGCAATTCTGAAAAATTATTATTCTTGCCCCAAACAGATCCACAGCCCACCCACCTAACCTCACTGCTTCCTGGCGTTGTTCTACTAACTAACGTCAGAAATCGTTGCATTACACTAACCTCTTAGACATTTTATGTATATTTTAAGTTAAAATGTCTACGTTGAGTGTGAGCGAGCGCGAGTAGGCATTCTGTTGTTTCTCGTTTCGTTACAACTCGCCAGGTGGCACGCATTAGTACACACAAAATGATAAGTTGAACAAATTTGTTTTGTGTAAAACTATATCAGCTGTTTATTGATCTGTTCTACAACTTTGCAGACAATGCATTAATGACCGTCATTTTGAACATTTTAACTTTAAGGTATGTGAGATGAAAGAAAAAGTTCATACTTGATATTAGCGCTCCTGTTATTACGGTCCAAGGATTTAACATTATTTCTAGACACTTGGTATAATTAACATGTCGTCCACATATCTAAATGCTCTGACCTTTAGTAAACTTTCATTCAAGGCCTTTAGATTAACTTTGGCTCAGGCCATCGTTTGCTTTCAAAAGTTTCCAGTAATAAAGTTGCTACGAAGGGTGAAAGAGGATTTTCCGCTGTTATGCCACCCTTCTGTCAACAATACTCTTGATAATGGCTGGTGGAAGTAGTCGAAACATTGTGGTGTATAAAATGTTAATTTAATCGGTGTGAAAGTACAATCAATATGCATCTAAGTGAAAGTACGACACATGATACTATGTATTATTTTATGTATACTTTTATTTTCATCTTTTCAGAATTATTTGGCTAAAAAAAATCATGCGGCTGATTTCCAGACAATGGTGTGCGAAGGTCAAACGTCAAAATTCAGGTGAAAATTGAAGTACAATGTCTAAGGCCCGTTTTCATAGTTAGGTACTCAAGTTAGAGCTTGTGAACTACTTCGCCAAGTCAGTAGTAATCGTCTCAAGTGTGACACTGTTTCATAGTGGTTACTTCGGATTTACTTTGCCAAGCATTATCTTCGCGAAGCAACGTCAGTGCTGCTTGGTGAAGGAAATTGCTTGAAGTCACAGAAAGTTAATGATCTTTACCAGCGCTGCCAACTGCACCATATTCACACGCGACTATAAATTAAAATAATTTATTTGTTTATCAGAATTATATATAATTAAGCCAAAATGTTTCTCAACTGAAATAAATTGTAGGAATAATTGCATTTTAAATAATTTTGTCGGAAAATCTTCAAGAACTATAAACAATAATCGGTCATCAAGGACTAAATTGAAAAGATAGGTTGGCAATGGAAACAAGCGAAGTTTGAGCAGCGTGTTAGCAAGCCGCGTTTCTTGACCGTTTATATTTACACAAAACATTATTCTCTGGCAGCTATATCGCGTAAACCGTGCAGTACATATCAAAAACAGTTGGCAATTTATTTAGTTAAAAGAAATTCAAAATATATTAAATCTAGGAAGAGCGATACGATGTTAGCTTAGAAAAGGAAAGAGGTGGGAAGAAATAACCACGGAATATAATTCTGATTTAAGAATTGAATGCCCAGTAGGTAGTTATTTTCAGATTGTAATTTAATCCTGTTGTAAAGATATACTAATTGTTTTCTCCAATGTAAGATCATCAGTACCTAATTATAGTTTCCACAAAGAATTGCTTTAAACACCTAATATTATTTGATCAATGTTAGCGTCATCTGTGAAATTTCCAAATTTACACCTTTTACTTTACTTTATTGCCCCCAAGAAGTGTAAAATTAACGGGAGAAATTTAACATTTTGGACGTTTGTAAGTGTAATGCAAAATATGGCATTACTTTAGCTTATGTTGAGCGTGATTTCTCCGAACGAAGTAAGTCACAGGTTCATTAATCGGAATTATAGTAATGTTCCATATAAGCATTGAGACATATGCGCGAACGAAATAAATCACAGGTTCATGAAAAAATCGGAGTCATGGTAATGCTACGTCATAGTGGTATGTTTATTACCATATCGCCAGTGATATTTTGCTACAAAAATGACGGACAGTATGTCGAGTGAGCGATGGTGAACGGAGACTTGTTAGAAAAAGGCAGGTTAGACGTGTCTCGTTATACGCAGTGCGCATCACTTTTAACAGACTACACCATTTATGGTTCCAAATGGAATGCCCGACGCATTCTAAATAGACGCCTAATGGCTGCCTTACATTCAAGTTTGCGTTTCTTGTTTTGCGTGAGATTTGAGTGAATAGCCAATTGAAACAGGTGTCACACTTACCTTACAATAAAACATGCGTTTCAATTGGCTACTCACCCAAATCGCACGCAAAGCAAGCAAGTTTGCTTGTAAGAGTGAAAGAACGAAAGGTCCTAGAGACTATTTAGCTTCAGTGCGTTTTAAGCGCCATGTACATCGCGTTTAATAAAGACTTTAACCTTCTCCACTCGCTCGAGATCCGTATTTTTGTGGTATATACTGATATGTGCTATTCATAACACGAAATGTAGCCATAAGTATTCATCCGCACTACCATGCTTATTAGGGCTATGCGTTACTCAACTATATTGTGTATTTTACCAAACGATAGTGAAATAGCTTTCTTATACGTACTTATAAAGGTGCGTGTGATAATTATTCGCAAGGATATAAAAGGTATAGAACGTACATATGGCTGAATTGGTAGCGGAAACTGGGAGCTATGAAGTGAAGTTTATCCACCTTTTTATATTAAGAAGCATTTTCTTCGACCTGAGCTGATGGTGGTTGAGATCCAAACAAGATGCCTACAAGCTAGTCAATCTACACTATGGGATATGGTGCAGTTTATGGTACCCAATTGTTGCTATGGTATGGAAAATCAATATGCCCTTTGTACATAGCATAACCCTATAATGCTTTCCTACACCCGTAAATGCATCTCGTAAATTTTAGTCTAGAATTAGGATACATATCACTTTAGATCAGCCATATGCCATATTTTCATAATTAAAAAAAAATGTCCTTATTTGATCAACTCATACGAATAGTACCATGAGGAGGAATACTAATGTCCTCATTGCGTGTTCTGGATTCCACGTATCTCGAAACACAATTCACGGGTATCACGGGAGCTAATGTAAGACGTTTGGTAATAACGTGCGTGACAACTTCTTTTGTGAAACGGTACCATCTTCCGAATTCTCTTTCATTCCACTAATCAAACGGGGCGAGAAAATTCCTAACATAACGCTTTGGTAGGCGATACTTATCATTTTCCTTACACAATTCCATCCAACGATATCAGTTTAATGCCCAATCATCCATTTTTCTGTTTGATAGCAACTCAAGACTGCCACCGGCCTTCCTTGGCCAAGTCGTAAAAAAATACTACTTTCCTTTACTCAGCCAAGTCTTGGAATCCTTTATGAAACAAGCACGCACAAGCAGTGTCTTGAGATATGTCTATGAAACTGAAATCATTAACCAAGGAAGTCGGAAAAAAACGCTACTTGTCTTGGCCAAGTTATTCCTCGAAGGTAACCACTATGAAACGAATTTTAACTTAAGTCGAGCCAATTTACTCAAGCATTTGCTCAAGAAATGTCTATGAAAACGGGCCTTAAGTAGCCCGTTCCAAAGCTTCTCTAATTCCTCAGAACGTATAAAATTTTACTTACTTTACAAGTGACGGAAAAGTTATCTTCTGTCAAACGTGCACGGGGGTTAGTATGCCCTATTTCAATGTTACATGGTGGGACGTATTTAGAGGCAGGTCCGTGGGGTCCGGACTGCACCATGTTTTTTTTTTTTTTTTTTTAATTAGTATTATTTTAGGCAAACTTATATGCATTATACAAAAGTTCACACCCAGACGCACCTCGGACCCGCCCGTAAGTACTGGACTTCCCGGAATCAAGTATATATCGATTAAAAATGTCTAACAAGTGCTGTATTTCCATAGTCCTATATTTACATCTATCGCGTGTCGAGAATTCTGAATTTTAAATTTTATTTATGGCCTTTATGCATCTCAAGTTGAGGTGGGAGTAGGATGGCGGAGAGGATGTTGGCCTGCGCCTAGTTAGTAGGTGTTATCCCGGTATTTACCTGGTGTGACTGAAGAAAAACTATGGATAAATGAGTCATGATGGGCGGCCGCTGGGATCGTTCCCAGGACCCTCCGAATGCCAAGCCAGCGTTAGAAGGCCTTGACTAACTACGCTATGAAGTTCGAGTGTGTTCGTAAGTTAAGTCACACTTCAGTGCAACGTAAGAACAACAGTCTAACCTATCACTTTAATAGGAGACAGTCTACGCACCCATATGGTTCTCAATAAAGGTCAAGCCGTCCTGATGCGAGGGAGCACGTCACATATGGAGACTCATAAAATTATCGAGGTATTTAAGTGATGAACTGAAGAAAATTATTGATCCTATCGTAAGCCGCAATGCATATTTTAGTCATTCTGAAAACACAATCTTGCCCATGATAACCGATGCTGACGAAAACACAGAGTTCTAGGTTGGAAGAAGGTTCAAGCATCAAGGTTGAACAGGAGTAACGACCTTCGACAATTTAAGATTCCAACAACACTAAATCTTGACGCCGACGATTACGTCACTATGATTAATTAGGATGAAGAAGAAATAACAGAACTACCACTAGTTCGACACCTTAAGTGAGAGGGAAACTGAAGAGCATGCCGTCAACATAACAGCTTCTACTGCCCCCACCCCCCGCATCATAGATCTACCATACCATTCTTAAGCAGTCAAAATAGTAACTGAAGCGGCTACTTTTGTTTGTAGCCAAGAAAGCCGCAATCAGTTTATCCTGGCAAGGTTAAATTCCCGGAAGCTAATGCAATTTTTTTATTCAAAACCGAGCTACAATATTAAAGCAAAGCGTTAATTTAGGTGCCAAGGGTGATAGGGCATGGGCGGAACTCGATATTCAGCCACTTCCTCGTGGTGAGTTCTGGGTAGTTTCTAAAGGTAGCTTCAATGGAAAGTAGCAAAGAGATACACAATAGCAGAGTTTCAATGAAATTATAAGATTGGATTTTTTCATAAAATCAGGAATTGATTGCTCTGTCCACGACTGACTGCACAGCAAATCATTTTCAGTACATCTACCTGCAACATATATGGATATTACGACGCCGGTTAAGTTGATCCCAGCGCTTAATACTACGAATCAAGGCGTATTGCGGGTTGCATAAGAAAAGGT
>JAGDQP010000399.1:34476-81188 GCA_022664845.1 Lepisma saccharinum
TTATATCACTGCTTGATAAAGGCATCCCCTTTTCCTTTCCACATATCTCGGTCCGCTGCTATCCTCATCCATGTAGCTCCTGAAAATCCCTTGTTTTCATCTACCCATCTTGCAGTTCGACGTCTCGGTCGTTTCTTTTCTTTAGGAATCCAATGTAGCACATTTGTCGTCAATCTTCCAACTGTTCGTCTAGCTATGTGACCGGCCTATCTCCACTTCATCATCTTCGCAATCCTGATTACCTTTGTTTGTGCGCGAATCCATTCATTTCTCTTCCTGTCCCTCCTGGTTTTTCTAACATGCATCTCTCCATTGCTCTTTGTGTGACAGTCGTTTGCGCAAGTTTAACAGCCGTACATCATCACAGGTAGGACACATTGATTATAAACTTTACGCTTCAAACACATTAGTAGTTTGCTTCTGAAAATAAAGTGTAGTCTTCCAAACGATCTCCACGCCATTTTACATCATTTATTTCATCAGTCAACTTGGAACTCCATGTTTTTTGAGCTAGGCTAGGTAAACATATTCATCAACTATGCCTATTGTCTCTCCGCTAATCTTTATTTTCTTCTTTGTATTGATTTTGTTTTACTTAAATTCATTTTAAGGCCTATTTTCGAACTCTCGAAGCTCTTCCATTCTGGTTTGTAGTTCATCTGCACTTGAAGCACACAGGACTATATCATCAGTGAATCGTAGGTGATGAAGATATTAGCCATTAATTTTATCTTATTAATTTTTATTCCGATTTCATCCCAGTTTAAAATTTGGAACACTCTCTCCAGGATACCTGAAAACATTTTGGAGAAATTAAATCTCTCTGTCCTATCCCTTTTCCAACTTAAAATTTTTCACTTCTTGATGTAGTCTAATGACAGATGTGGCAGTCTAGTAAATGTTCCGCAGTAACTTGATGTATGCACTTTCCATGCCTTGATGTTCAAGTGATTTAAGTACTGCTGACAAGGAGACCGAATCGAAAGCCTTTTCAAAATCTATGAATCCCAAACATAGTGAAGTTCATATTCATTAGTCCTTTCCATAACTTCATTCAATGTTTGTATGTGGTCCATTGTGCTAAATCCACGACGAAATCCGGCTTGTTCCCTTCCCTGATTAAAATCCAAGTCTCGTTCAATATGATTCAAAATAACTTTGGTGAACATTTTGTATAGGACTGACAGTAAACTAATTGGTCTGTAGTTTTCGACGCGTTCTTTGTCCCCTTTCTTGATAGCATTATTTCAACTTGATGATATTTCTCTCTTTCTCAGGCACATTGAGAATAATTTGGCAAGTTCCTATTTCATCTTTTCACCTCCTTATTTAAACATCTCTGCTGTGAGTCCATCTTCTTCTGGTGATTTTCCGTTTTTCATCCCTCAAAGTACTTTATCCACTTCTTTTATTACCTCTGGGACATCTACATTATTTTCTTCTGAATCTGCATTTCCTAGTTCTTCTTCGGAGAAGTACAATTCTCTGTACAAATTTTAAAATATTTATATATATATATATATATAATTTCCTTCTTATTTCGTGTTACGGTCCCATCTGGTCTCTTAACTGCAATTATTTGCTATTTCGCTATCATGAGCTGCTGTTTGGTTTTCTTCTGGCTCTTGTTTACCTCGATTGTATTTCTAACAAGATGCTCGTTGTATCTTCGTACATCCTCTGTTATTTTCTTCCTTACGGTTTTATATAGTTCTATGTATTCAATCCTCTTTATGTAATTTTCCTCTTCTTTCATTTCCTTCTTTTCTTCATCAAGAGTTTAGTTTCTTCTGAGATTTTGCTCTCTTTTTGATGATTGCTGTTTCCTTGGCTGTTTATTTTATTATCTCAGTTAGTATTTTATTTCTGCTATTGATGTCTTCTTCATCCTCTAACTCTTTCAAGGCGCTGAATCTGTTGCTTAGTTCTATCTCCAATGTCTCTCTGTGTTTTCCTAGATTTTCCAGATCTAAAACTGGCGTTTCTCCTCTGATAAGCTTCTTTCTCTCAAATCTAGTATTTAATTTCAGCTTACGATCACTCGAGATTTTGGAACTGTTCAGAACACACACGTCTTGCAGAATTTCCCTGTTATTCGTTAAAACGTAGTCTATTTCGTTTTTGGTCCTTTCCATGTCCACTTCCTTTGGGGCGGTTTTTTAACAAAATGTATTGGAAATGAACAGTCTATTGGCTTCTTTTGCCAAATCCAGTTTCCCACTTTCGTGTCACTTCTCTGCTTAGTTCCTACTTTCGCACTGAAGTCTCCCATTACAATTGTGTAATGCGATTTGCTACTATCCAAAATCTTCAGTATCTCCTCGTTTATGTCTTCTACTTCTTCCTCCGGATGTGAGATTGTGCACTTGTATAATTTCCATACTGTATCTCGTGTTTATCTTTATTACTACTCGTGCGATTCTATCTGAAATTCCTTCAATTTCTGTGATCCGTGTCTTCAGGTCTTATTAATTATAAAGCCTGTCGGTTTTCTATTTTATGTTCCTTTGAAGTAGAACGTGTGCACTGACGGTAGTTCCAACTGTTCTTCATTTTTCCTCCACACTTGTCAGAGTCCTATGATGTCCTGCTTAATCCTCTTAAGTTCATTCTGCAATTCTTCTAATTTGTCCTCTCCTGCAAGTGACTGACAGTTGAGAGTCGCCACGTTCGAATTGCCGTGTCGGTGGTTCCTGGCAGTCTACAGTTCAAACCCGGGTATTCGGACCCTCTGACTTCCTGCAGGACTGACCGCTGCCGTTGCCAGCTGCATTCTGTTCTCCGGGCAATGAGGTTCCTCCAAGGCTGTTTCCTTACTTGTACCATCATGTGATAAGAAAGGAGGGGTACAGACATTTGACTCACCACGCTGTCTGCTAGTGCGGGTTGGTGAGCAGCCTACAACTTTTCTTAGGAAGTGGATGTAAATAAATCAGTTGCAATTAATTTCTTTGAAGCCTAATTACTCATTGGTACGAATTAAAATTTGTGACTTCTAAATAAAAATTCTTATGGAAAACGTTTCTTACCTCTGCCTGACAACAGGGACATCCTTGTATGACAAGGAAGAAGTGCTGGATCTAAAGATATGTCGCAAAGGTTCTACCATCGCAATGCAAAAATCTCTATGATCATTACCAGCCTATTGCCCAGAAAGGCCTTGCAAAACCAATCTTTCCCGCTTGAAGTATTTTCCTTGCCATAGCAACTGCATCACGTTTTTCATATGGCTGAGGCAACATGAGCTCCTACTTAGGCAGCGATCCCGGATTCAATCTCCGGAAGGGAACTTCCAATGTCGATGTTGTTCCTGCATCGTGATGCCAATCAATTTGGTAACTACTTGAATATGGAAGTAGCAGACTCCATAGCGAAATCCAGATGAAGCGGACATGAGGAGCCACTGAGCCGATCTCGTGACACGCTTTGAAGGAAAGCCCAAGGAGTTTAATTTCAAGTAATTATAAAATCTTCCGATGTTAACTGGGTTTATCAAATTTCTTTAATTCACATAATGTAATGTTTCTCAAAGTGTGGTCGACTTGGGCGAGAGGTTAGTGCACGTGGTCACGGGTTAAATTCCTGCCGGGGTCTATCGAACGGAGTGGTTCGGAACCCACTTTAATAAAAAAAACTGTAGGTCCCGTCCTTGAAAGAACACCAGCTCGTTTAGGACGTTAATAATGATTCAATTCAAAGTGTATATCCGTAATAATTCATTAGGTAGTCTACGAGCAATGGCTTGCTGACAAAGAAAGAGTCGAGCTGGGATGGTGAAATCTGCATGCTACGTTTTTAATATTCTGTGAACTTATCTTCCATCTTTTGGCGTTTCAGGTTCGTACAATGGATACACACAGTTAAGCCTTTAATAATATTTTTCGTTTCATTAATATTCTATGCGAAGAATTCCACAGACTAAGATTTGCTCGAAATTATAAGAATAACGTAATCACGAAGGCTAAGATGGGCAGGCCATATAGCTCGGATGGGGAAGAAAAGGAAGATTATATTCCACCGTGGTTGGTAAGCCGGAGAGAAAGAGGCCGTTGAGTAGACAATATTAGAAGGAATCTACGAGAGGTGTCCATGATGAAAACTGGTTTCATGTTGCCCAGGATAGAATCCAATGGCGAGCGATTGTTACTGCGGAGATGAACCTGCGAGTTTCGTAAGCCACAGAGTGACTGAGGTAGTTAAATCAGATTGTTTGTCACTGCGTATAAAATGGTTATCGTTTAGATTATAATTTTCTGTTCTTAACATCACAATTTCATTGAGTGTTACAAGTAAATTACTATTATGGTACATTAGTGGTCCGCGTATATTAAACTTTTCATTTAGTGATCTGGTTGTATTAAACTTGGGAAATGTTTTAAAAGCCTAATGCTTCCTACTTTAGAAACAACGTTGAAAATAAATAAAAATAAAATAAAGCTAAGAAGCATGTCGATATACATTTGTAGCAAAGTTTCTTTAAAACTATTTTATGTCTAGTTTCCTGTTCAAGAGTACATTGGCCAAACATAAAACATTATATTCAGCACTGTAGTGAAGGATTTCTTGACCGTATCTGGGATTGTACTGAATTCAATAATATTTATTGTTTCTCTGAACAAATTGGTAGTGAAAAACGCTACCAGGAAAAAAAAATCTTAAGTCTTTTGAGATTGACTTGGCAAATTCAATGGTCACATCTTATCACCGACAAACCGAAAGCTTTACAATTTTCGAGAGTTCTCACGATAGCATTATAACTCTGTGTATGGTATCTGTACAGCTTGGACATCATCTGTAACTGTACTCGCCAGAAAAAAGAAAGTACCATTCGTAGTGTAGTTCTTTGTTAAAATCACTTGAACAGTTAGATCAGATTTACCGTATTTTTTGTCTTCTTGTAAAGGATAATATTTCTAACACATCTAGAAGTGAATTTAGTGTGACGACTATGAATAAAATATCCAAAAAGTGAGAAAGGAGAATAATATAGCCCAAAAGGTGACTGCACGGTGGTCAAGTTTTAAGAAAATGTACACAGCACTGAACTTACTGTGTTAGTGAGTCGAACAAAACACTAGGATCCATTGTGTAAACACCACGTATTAAGTTTCACAAAATGGAGATATGCAAGTTAAAACCAAGCTGCAAAAATTTTCGCACAACCCACTAGAGCTCCTTCCGGTGGGCACGAACCCCAATGGCTAAAACTTACTTTACATTACCACAGGTAGCAGTCAGAGAAAGGTTAAAGGTGAACTGCGCACGTGGCGGGAGTATAGATCGCTGATCATGACGTCACCAGAACGGGTGAACTGCGAATTCAGTTTTCTATTCGTAAACTGTAACTATGCATTCTTACTCATGATTTCCACAAGTTACCGTAAAGAAACCATGGGTCCTGTATAGTCATTTAATGGATTTTCTGAGCCAAATATAGCAAATAATTATCTGTTTAATGCTGTAGTAAACTTAGTATATTAAATATATGGTTAGACAATGCTCTACTAACCTGCTCCTTTTTTTTTTTTTTTTTTTTTTTTCATATTACCAGGTGTTCTTGTAAATATTTCTTTCAGTTTGTCCGATGCATATTTAGCAGTGGTTTCTACATGTCTAGATATAACTTTTCTATTTTTTAACATCTTAAACAGTAAGATTTTGAAATAAAGAACTGAGAACTCTTCGACAATTTTATATTTTCTTTATAAATAAATAATATAAATTACAGCCATATTCGATCCACTAGTGGATGAGGCCTCTCCCCGAAGGGAGGAGTTGGTCTACTGCTCCCACGCTGACCAGACGGGTTGGGAGAGGAGAGCCGAAGCTCTCACTGTGATCGCCACTGTCTTTTATTCACAGCAGCTCCCCAATTGTCCTCACGATGCTGGGTCAACACCGAAATTTTTGAGCCCCCACCGGAATCGAACCCGCGACCGCTCGCACTGAAGTCGAGCGCGCTACCGACTAGGCTACGCAGGAGGTTCATTTATATATATATACGGACGGAACATGGCCTTTTTAATTTTCTTTCTTTAAAAAGCACACAATTTTTAGAATCGTTCGTGATCAAGTTGTTCTTCAACCTTAAGTTCGTTCTTCTAATCTTCCATATACACCTTTTTGTGTGCTTGCTGCCCATAAGTAGTAAAAGTCTTGGTCAACTAAGAAAAGTTTGTTCGTAATCAGTGTTGCATCCAAAAATCAGTGTCATCGCTGACTTAATATCACTCAAAAACAAACCAGACACGGAAAACCTACACTCCATGTCTACACTGCCAGAGCTGCTATAAATTTTACCAACATTAGGGACTTTCAAGTCATCTGAAAAATCTTAGCGATTTAATGATGACAATAATCATCAATGCTTAAATCATTCAAGCTTTGTTTCCCACCTTCCTGTGTTGTAACTATCTCATCTTTTTTTTTTTCCAATTAAACAAATTTTCATTCATCATATGCAACATCAAAAGGCATCATTTTAGCTACTATCATGACTATTTTGACTTAAAAACAATGGATCAATAAATCAGAAATGTTTAGCTGATCATGTTGAAAGAGATATTTTCAAAGACAAGTTTCCAGGCAGCTAAAAACATCTTATCTTTTCTGTAAGCTTCAATAACTCTTGCTTAACACTGCACTAACAAATTACTATTTCCTGTAAACGAAGAAGACTGCCTCTTAAGGGAACTTCATCCTCATCAAGAACAATGAAATAAGTCGTCATCCTCACAAGGTATCAGCGCTCTAATAAAATAAATAATAATAATAATAAAAAAATGAAGGTGGTGCTGTGTTACCTATAGATTATTATTATTATTATTAATGTGGAAAAGTTGCACTTTATATTGGCAGACGAAACTTAAAAATGAAGTTCGGGTTTTGTACATGGTGCTGCAAAGCGCTAACAATACCCTTTCATGATTGTTGCTGTAATGCAGCAGACGCACAGGTTCTTGGAACATGTTGAAAGGAACCACAAAAAGCCATCCCATCACTCAATGATCGCCATCTCGTTCTTATATGCTCCATAAACTTTTCTCGAGGGAGTTCATTTTTTGACTCGACTTCATATTCCTCACACGTTGAAGGCCACACATCAATGTAGTTGTCAATATGAAGAAGTAAATCAGAAGCTTGAAGACCTAAGCATTTCAATGCTTTAACATATGCACTACGTATGATGTGGATGTTGCTTCTTATAATAAGCACCTTGTTGCGAATCTCTTTTATATCTTTACCCAGCAAATTAAAAAGTTTTGTATTTACATTTTATTCATCAGAGCCAAGGATCAGATATTTATTAAGGGACAAATTAGCAGAGTCAATTGGATTTAATTACTTTTTGATATCACGTTACTCCATCAGTTTCTTCCACAAAAATGTTTCCACGTGACGAGTAGTAATTCTACTTTATGACCAATTGTTTACATTCCATTTTTGATTTCACGTTTTCAGTGTCCTTAAAGTTTAAGGTATAGTACGAAGACTAAGCTTCTTCGAACTATTCTCATACAAAATGTCGTTATGGTACCCTCCTAATACCATGGGGTCCTATATGACCCCAAGCTAAGTTTAACATTGTATATCACGCGTATAGTATTACGTAAAAATTTTAAAAAAAAAAATTGAATTTTCATGTTTTGTTAAGAACTCCATTTTGGTATATTGTGAATATACCATTTTTACTCCATTTTTTTTTTTTTTTTTTTTTTGTATATATGCGTGCGCAAATTTTAGTACTTCCTGCACTGAGTACCATTGGGGTCACATGGGGTCGAATGTTTTGTAAGCACTATGGCATCACAAAAACTATCTAGCGAAGGAATAGCAAAAATTTTGAATGAAGAAGTCCTTGATTCTGACTCTTCGCCAGATCATCTTGCAAGTGAAGATGCTTTGTCTAGTGATGACGGTGAAATAGATGAAATTGTGGACTATAATGATACAGACGAATAGGATTCAGATTCACATCTAGATTCTGAAGATGTATGTATACTTGAAAGAAGCAATGATGATGCCTTAGCATCTGCAACTTACAAGTAAGTACATTCTATTGGACTTTTTTATCCTGATTTATTAGTTTTCGGTTGTGTAACACAAATTTCTGTATTGTTCCCACATTTGAGAATGATTGTTCTTATCATTATTTCCTCTGCCTAATCCTTATCCAATGTTGTGTTCCCGAATAATCCACTAAAATAGTTCCGAATGAGCATGATCAACTACGATGATAAAAATATGTCAGTCCTTATTTTGATTTTGATCCTTGTTTGTGTTGATCATCTTATGTTATTGCAAAATTATTATTCATTTTTCCCTTTCTATTACCTTATGCATATCTGTATTTTCTTTACAGGTCGAAGAATGGACAAGAAACATACAATAGTAGTCCACTAAGGTCTTCTCAGGGTAGGACTCCATCCCGCAATATTATCAAAACTGCAACAGAGCCAACACGGCACAGCATCAGAAATGTGGATACTGTTCAATCTGCTTTCGAACTTTTTATGAAACCAAATATTCTTGAAACTATTTTGAAATGGACAAACAAGGAAGGCACTATTACATATGGAGATAAATGGATGAATATTGATAAGGGTGAACTTCAGTGTTTCATAGGACTTCTTATACTGGCGGGAGTGTACAAAGCACACAATGAGGGTATTTGTGGAATAAAGAAGATGGCCGACCTATTTTCAACAAATCAATGTCGAGAAATAGATTTACACAGTTATCTCGATGCCTCCGATTCGATTATGCTGAACGACGACGCAAAATTCGTAGTCCTGACAAATTATCTCCTATTAGAGACGTTTTCGATGCATGGGTAAGTACGTTACAGGATGCGTATGTAGCGGGTGGTAACATTACTATTGATGAACAGTTAGTGTCATTTCGGGGGCGTTGTCCTTTTCGTCAATACCTTCCATCAAAACCGGGAAAATATGGGATTACATTTTGGGCAGCGTGTGATAGTGAAACATCCTATGCTCTGAATCTTCAAATGTACAAAGGAAAGGAGCCTAACCAGCAAAGAGAAACAAACCAAGGTGAGCGGGTAGTACTAGATATGATCAAAGGACTTGAGGGAAGTGGGAGGAATGTTACCACTGATAATTTTTTTTACAAGTTTGCATCTTGCCAGAGAGCTTGAAAAAAGAAAATTAACTCGACTAGGAACAATAAGAAAGAATCGTACTGAACTACCGCTTGAATTCACACAGTCCAACGGGAGAGATGTGAATTCATCTTTGTTTGGATTTCAGGATTCATTGACTATTGTTTCGTATTGTCCAAAGAAGGGTAAAGTAGTAACTCTTCTAAGCAGCATGCACTTCTCTAAGGATGTTGACGAAACAAAAGATGCAAAACCGCAAATTATATTAGATTACAACGCGACAAAATCAGGCGTGGATACAATGGATAAACTAGTCAGAACATACACTACAAAAAGAATGACAAGATGATGGCCGATGGTAATTTTCTACAATATGCTAGACATTAGTGCCCTCAACGCTTTCATCATTTGGCTTTCACTCAATCCTGAATGGAACAACAAAAGTAATTACAGAAGGAGAATATTTCTCCTTGAAGTAGGAAAGTCTCTAACTACACAAAACCGACTTCGGCATGCAGAAATCCCGAGTATATCCTCAGAAACAAATAAAGGTCGAAAGCGTGGTCGTTATCATCTCTGTGAGCGGTCTGTGGACAGAAAGCATCAAGACATGTGCAAGAAATGCAACACACACGTGTGTTAAGCAACACTCAGTGATTGTTTGTGTCAAATGTGATAAGGACTAAAAATTAAAGTATGACTTTGTGCAAGTTTTTTGTGAGCGTCTATTTACGTTACTTGCAGATCAAAATTTAGTGAACAAAGGAACTTCACTTCGCATGTAAACAAATATTTACAGAACTGTTTTATAATTAAATTCTTTGTTTAAAATACGGTATTAGAATGGAAAATTTAACTATACTAAAAGTTATTAAACAAATTTTTATTTCATTATGTGCAGAACTGTCCTTTTTCTATATATAATTGCACGTATATTATAAAATTATAAACACATTAGTCATATTATCTGAGTAGAAAAGCTAAGTGTATCACAGAATGTATAAATAAACACAATAGTTGTAAAAGTGAGCACCATTAAATGTTTTTTTTTTTTATAAAAAATGCAGAGTTTTTTCAATAAATGAAATGGGATCACCAGTGACCCCAACGGTATTCAGTGTAAAGAAAAAATTCCGGTAGTAGGAGGGTTAAACTAAGGTACGGACCGATTCATTCCTCCCTACAATGTAAGACGCTGTAAAAACAAAGATTGAAGCAAACAGCAAACTACCTAATTGTCATCCATTACTATAAATAAGAAAACTAGTAAATAGAACGTCCACCGAATGAAAGAAAAAAAAATCACGATCCTTTTTCATGATCTTTCTAATGGCTTGACAGCAACAGACTTGTAAGTTACATATAAATAAGGTAAAAAATAAAAAAAAAGAGCACAACGGAATACGGTAAGTATTTATGTGCAACAATATTCGGCAGTTACAAACTATTTCGGCACTTTAACGATTTTTTAGATATTTCGACAGTTAACAACGTCGTGGCCACAAAGAGGCGAAAGAAAGAAATACTCCAGCAACGCTTCAATTTTATATAGCATGTTATATCCGAGATCTGGACAGGCAGATAACCCTAACAACAAAAATTTACCACCCTGAGGGCGAAGAAGGTGAACAACATCAGCAAAGCTCAGATGGACAGAGGAAGACTAGCCCAGTCAAATTAGACAGACCGAGGGGGAAAAAAAACCTTGGAGTTTTGAAATTTGGCCTAGTTGTTCGTTGATACTTACTGTAAAACATACTAAAAATCCTGGCCGGTGAGCGGGGGCTATTTAAAGGTGGCTTTTCTACGGTTTTTTTTCATGTATTTCCGTAACTAACAATCCTAGTCTATCTACAAAATTAAAGTAGACAAAATTTCCAACAAGAAAGGTCCTCTTCACTTTTGTCGTAGGATTAATATTTTCTAAGTTACAGGGTAGACAAAATATTCGTGTGTAAAAAATAGTATTTTTTTTTTTTAAATATCATTACATTTAAAGCAATTTACGTGTAATTATGTAAATTTATGTTAATAACCGACAATGTCATGCATTAGGAACGTTCAAATAGGATGAAAGTTGGTATTATCGTGAGACAAAGTAATCTCGTGATAGTTTTGTATTGCCGTGTCACGAAATAACCTCGCCCGGGAGAAGCTGCCTGTTGTTCGTATGTGTTTTGTAAAGGTCCTGCCAGTCAGCGAGCAAAATGGTGCTAGGCAGAAACACACGTGTTGACCAGAAGAAAGAAAGAGGAACTATCACGATAATATTAACCTTACAATATGAACGATTAATCGCTAAACATTCACTTTGTAATTAATGTTTTAACAAAAAAATATTTCTCGGGCACATCCTCATCAAGCTCTTTGTCTTCTGGTGGTGCAAGTTCCCTCACAATTGCCACAGAGTGAAGTGCATTTTCTACAAGCCTTACGACATCCGCACCGTACCCCACAACCAGCGGTACATCAGGATTGAGTCAGCAGCTCCAGGATCCTTTGTCATTAGGGGCTCTAGTGTTCCATCGACGCCTCGTATTCATCCCCACTCTTCAGGTGGTAGCTGCTACCTGAAATCAGTTTTGAACTTGCAAATAGTCTCTGTAAGCGTGCTGCTGGGCAGAGCCTCTGGTTGGCGACAAAGATGGAAGATCTGGCTTCAACTTGTTTGATGATTTCACGAAAGCGGAGAACCTATGGTTGTTCAAGCCTTTTTGACGAGCATGATACATTGCTAAAATTATCTGCTCACCAGATTGTGACACCGTGCCTGGTGTTGATGAGGGCTCATAAAATACATCTCCAATGGCTTTGAGTCTTTCATCTTTCCCAAACAATTTCACAATCAGTGCTTTGCGTTCCTGTACACGGCTGAGGTGGTGTCGCACCCACTGAACTTGTGGATGAAGAGAATGATCAAGGACCCTGCAGCTCCTGACTCAATCCTGAAGACAATGTTCTCCAACTGTACCACTGGTTGTGGGGTACGGTGCGGATGTCGTAAGGCTGGTAGAAAATGCACTTCACTCTGTGGCAATTGTGAGAGAACTTGCACCACCAGAAGACAAAGAGCTTGATGAGGATGTGCCCGAAGAACCGGAACTTTGAAGAAATAATTTTTTAAGGTAAAACATTAATTACAAAGTGAATGTTTAGCGTTCATATTTTAAGGTTATTATTATCGTGATATAGGTAATATCGTGATAGATCCTCTTTCTTTCTTCTAGTCAACACGTGTGTTTCTGCCTAGCACCATTTTTCTCGCTGACTGGCAGGACCTTTATAAAACATATACGAACAACAGGCAGCTTCTCCCGGGCGAGGTTATTTCGTGACAAGGCAATACAAAACTATCACGAGATTACTTTATATCACGATAATACCAACTTTCATCCTATTTGAACGTTCCTAATGCATGACATTGTCGGTTATTAACATAAATTTACATAATTACAAGTAAATTGCTTTAAATGTAATGATAATTTAAATTTAAAAAAAAAATACTATTTTCTTACATACGAATATTTTGTCCACCCTGTAACTTCGAAAATATTAATCCTACGACAAAAAAGAAGAGGACCTTTCCTGTTGGAAATTTTGTCTACTTCAATTTTGTAGATAGACTAAATTTCGCTAGGATTGTTAGCTACGGAGATATATGCAAAAAACGTAGAAAAGCCACCTTTAAACAGCCCCCCCCCCCCCCGCCAGCATTTTTAGTATGTTGTACTGTAGGAACCAACGAACAATTAGGCCAAATTTCAAAACTCCGGGATTTTTTTTCCTCGATCACAGTTTTTTGATCAAATTTGACTAGGCTAGACAACGAGGTGAATGACTTGTTTGCCTGTACTGCGAGCTCGTAAAGCCGACCTTCTTAAGAAACAATATAAATGTTCTATGGATTCTCCTAGAGTAAAACACTCCGGAGATCATCTAGTCTCTCTATTTGGTTCTCCGGGCGGGGACTCCAAGAACATAATTAAGGAAGACGTTGGAATAGGAAAGTTGAACGTACGAACCTTATACACAACGGGCGTTCTTCAGATTGTGGTACGCGACATTGATAAGATGGGACGAATATAGTAGCTATAGAAGACATCAGCTGGAATGGTCAAGATAGCACTCAACGGAGCAAACACACTTTCTTCTGCGTGGAATCCAGACACACGATTTTGGAACAGGATTCCTCATTAAGAACAGCGCCCTCACGGCGGTTCGAATGTAGAGTTGGTGAACAAAAGACTATTCTACGTTACGATACCTACTCGATCGTGCAACAGTTTTAATAAATGTCCGTGCTTCAACCGAAAACGCTCATGACAACGATCAAGATAAATTTTACGACCAGCTAAAAGGTGGTTTAACCAATTACGTAAGTATCACACGAAAATTGTGTTCGGGGACTTCAACGCAAAGGTAAGTACGCAACAAACATTTAGGCCTACTCTAGACAAGTCTACACAGTCATAAACAACAATAGCTTAATACTGATCATTTTCGCAATTTCAAAAAACATACAACCAGATGGAACACGTGTTTAATTGGCACACAGAAGAATAAATACGAACATAAAGGACGATAACAGAGGGACAGAAGGTGATCACAAAAATAAGGGAAAAGTCATGCATCGCGAACAGGGAAAGCAAAAGATGTTAGAACTGAAATTTGAAATTAAACTATTAGACAATGTGAGCGGTAAAGCAGATACCAACTAGAAATCTCAAAACGGAACGAAATCTTAAAGATTCGAGTAACACAGAAAATATTAATAATGAAATTAATGTAAACACGATAATTCATGAAAGTGAAGGGGGGTAGCCAAAGAACGTGTGAGAAAAAACGGCAATTGAAGAAAACCTAGTTTGATAATGAACACTTTAAGGTTCATGAAGAACGAAAACAAGCAGGGCAACTACGGTTAAGCAAAACAACAGAAGCAAATGCAAACCACTACAATAACGCCACCTGCGCGTTTAGAAAAAAAGTAACTCACGCAGAAAATTGACAACATAGAAGAAAATGGTAAGCCAATTAACAAAAGTTGTATACACTGAGATGGACTAGTTAAGAACATAATGTCAGCCTAGGCTAGGAATGGTTAAAAATGAATGAGGAAATTAGCAGATTTGGTTAAAATTTTCGATGTGTCGAAAATTAATTTCGTCAAGCTTCTTAATGCACACACCTGAACACAAACAAAGGAATTTGAAATCTACATGCAGAACCGTGGATACACGAACCAGGAGAGATCAAAATTGCAATCAAGAAATTAAAAAAAAAACTTCAAATCACCAGGAATTGACAACATCGAAGTCGAATTAATTAATGCGGGAGGAGCGGCACTAGTCAAAGAACTACATAAATTGATGCGTACTATATGGAGAAAGGAAGAGCTCCCAAAGGAATGGAAAACTTCAGTAATAATTCCGGTTTATAAAAGACTATCTCTGATTGTAATCATCACTAGAGAATCTCGTTACTCCCAACACGTTAAAAAGTGTTAAGTAATAACACGCCTAATAAGGTAATATATAGATTAAATATTTGGAGATCATGATTTAGAAGAAACAGATCTACGTTGGACCAGATTCTTGCCTTGAGATAAAAATTAAGAGAATAAATGGGAATACAAGGATACAGTTCATCGGTTGTTTACTAATTTTAAGAATACATATGATTCTATCAAAAGGTCAAAACTATACAATATCCTGGTTCGATTTGGATTAAGAAATAAACTTGTTCAGTTAGTGAATATATGTCTCAGCAACTCCATACTGAGAATACAAATAGTATGTCAAATGGTTTCGAAATTCTAAAAGTGATGGAAAGGCCTTCAACTAGTTGTTCGTTTACGCGGCTGATGTATATTTAATAGGATGCACTACAAAGTAACATCCATGTGCTAGAAGCTAGTAGAAGCTTGCGCGGAGAGTGGCCGTTAGGTAAACGTAGAGAAAACAAGTATATAACAAGCCGAAACACTAAGGAAGAATCATATAAAAATATAATAATTAAGAATGAGATCAAAGAGAAAATAAAGAAGTATAAATACTTGGGAGTATATGTAACAAGCAAAAACTAGGTCACGGAAGAAATGAAAAGTCGTTTAGTATCAGGCAACGTGTTTTTCTATTCAGTCCAGAAGCTCCTAACCTCGCGATTATTATCAAGGAAGTTGAAATCAAATATATATATAACGGTTATTCTGCCAGCAATATTTTATAGTTGCGGAAGTTGGAGCTCCACCCTGGCAGATGAACATAAATTGCAAGTGTTTAAAAAATAAGGTTCTGAGAAAAATATAAGGGCCGAAATGGGATAAGAGAAGCGAGAACAGAAGATACTGCATAATGAACTCCACAGACTGTACAATTCATCCGATATTATAAGAATTTAATTTTTAAGGCCTTTAGGCAACTTTGGCTCAGGCCGGATGGATGATGATGATGGAGTGATTGGTGGAATGAAGAAGGAGAGAGGAAACGGCAGAACCCCGAAAAAGCCCACACACACTGTGTTTGTTCACCACAAAGCCCACATGAGACGAGCAGGGTTTCAACCGACGACCCCCAAGCGCCATACGTGAGCGCTCTAACCGTTGAAGAATAATGAATTCACGACAGCTAAGATAGGAGGCCTGTAGTTCGGATGGAGCCAAAACGAAGATAATGTGCCATCGTGGTTTGGAAGCTTGGGCGAAAGAAGTGTTGGGAAGACAAAGATGATGTTGGTAGGAAAATATCAGAAGGGAACTTCGACAAGTAGATCTGCGATGATCTTGAGAGTTCCGTGAGCTGATGAAAAAAATCATTACCTAAAGAAAAAAAATGTCAACTATGATGACCAGTAGACACACTAGTGCACATATGTTCACATTCGAGATTTCAAGGTGAAACTGTATAACGGAGAAATCATGACTTAATATCTAACGGGAAGTGGCAACAAGGATGCGTCCAGGTTACCCTTCGAACTTCGGTTTATCATCAAAGCTTATTTTTTTTTTTTTCTTCAACTTCGATTTTCAGATGAAATAAACTTGAATGCATTTCTATTCAAACGATTTTCCGTTATTTAACAACACGAAACTCCTGATTATCCGAATGCCAGAATGGGCGCGGATATCGAAAATAGCGAATAATTTATAAAACACTAATAAAATAATTTTGAAAAAAAAAAAAAGGCGTTTTTGCGCGAGAAGCTAAGGGTCAGTTCTAAAATCGACCGCTAAACTTCTAGTCAGCTCTACGTTGAGGCCAAGTCTGATTTTGGCCAATGAGAGTACGCAAAAATGAGAGTTGGCTTCAAATTAGCGCCGACTAGAAGTTTAGAGGTCGATTGTAGAACTGACCCTAAATAAATTAAAAACTGTAAGTTACATGTAGTCAGCTTCTAAATTTGTGGAATGTTTCCGCATTAACAATATTGATCCTCTGATTCAAGCTTTATCAAGTTAAACAAACGTAATATATCTTAAAGAATATTTAAGATACGAAAGAATAAATCATTAAGGTGGGAAATGGAAAGTACAACCTACATCTATTTATACTGTGCCATGTTTACAGTGTGACGTAAGAGAACTGTCATATGACTAGCTTTAGTTTTCATGCAGGGTCACTGTCTACTTTTTGTGTGGAATATTCATTTTGTAAGCTCTTGGGAAAAGTTAAAACTGTACAGAAATGTGGTCAAGCTTAAATATGCAAAAAACTTTAAGGAAAATAATTCATATGCGTGGAAATTATATTTCTCTATATTTAAATAACATCAACACGCATTACTTCCTTAGGATTTTTCAGCATATTTAACTCCAAAAGAATTATTAATTCACAACCAAAACATAAAAAAAAAAAAAAAAAAAAGTTTCCGCACTTAAAATGTTCCAAATGCTAAAATAAACAACTACCGTGAAGAAATGCACCTGACGTCACGATTCTTTTTCTTAATCGACTTGCTTTTTTTTTCATAGCGGAAACAACGTGTAACGCAGAGCAAATGAGCGCATTTAGTCAACTGTCGCAGATGCATCAGTCTACAATCTCATATGGCATTAGAATTTGTTTAACTGTAGTATCTTTCACCTGCTTGTTTCATTGCTGGCACTTTTGGTTGATTGCAAACAGAATTCGCTACATCTTTTTCTGCCTTTGGCCCATTGAGAACACAATTTGCTACTTTTTCTTGTCTTCCTTGAAACAGTACAAGTACTTCGGGGTCTATTTACAGTACAGCTCAAATTACACGACACAATCACCTTACCATTGACGAATCCATCATACAAGCTGAAGCATTATCTTAAATAAATAAATCACTAACAGACGATAACCCTTCTCCGACCTTTCCTTTAGTCCCTACTGTGTCACAACTTCAACGTTGCACACAAAGGAACTGCCACATTTTTTTTTCTCAGTCGAGAGTTTGCTGTATTTATTTTTGAGAAAATTAAAAAAAAACAACTAAATATTGGGTGCTGTCTGTATACAAGCATGTTCCGCGAAGAAACAGTACAATTCAAAATATGTACTTACTTGAAATTCTGTCCTATTTTGTTGAAATAACAACACTAGGGCCAATTAAGTGTTTCATCACATCCTAGCGACATCATCCGAAACGGCACGAATGTAATTGTTATCGCAAAGAAAAAAAAAATATTTACGAAAGTGCCAAGAATATGTAACTGTGATATGATCATGCAACCAGATACGTAAATTGTAAGGCCTTAGAAAAAAAAAAAAAAGTAAATTACTGTTTGTGAAGTATATTAATATTTATAATTTTTTGTTACAATAATGTATCTGACAAGTAAAGTACCCGAAGTGAGGACTCGAGTTGCTCATCAAGTGATACCTTAAATTGAAGCTAGTGACGAATATAGTACACCTGTGAAATCCTAGCTGCAGAGCTCCAGTAATAACAAGGTTATGGCGGGTCAAAGTTCAAATAGAAAGCGAATTTAGCTGCTTGTGATGTCCATGTTTTGCTGATTATCCCGATGGTAAGATGTCGTAAGTTGTTCCCAATTAATGTAATGTGTAGAATGATATCCCTCTCTCTGCCTGCGTCCGATGTACGTTCTTGTATCCGAATCCAGTGGTCAATTTCCAGGAAATAAGCAAAAAGATCCCGATAACATATGTCCCATCCAGGAAAGACTGCAAACATGAACAAAAGTGATTTAAAAGAGTTTTATTCTGTATTCTGGAATAGCCTGCCTGCCGATCGTGATAAAAGTCTTGCTTTTGCTGGATTCATGGAGTGTAAATAAGGATGATAACGTATCAAATGAATTATGCCCTAATCATATAACACTGTTCAAACGTTTAATTCCTGGTGGTTGCACTGGTTTCATCCAACCACTTGATGTTTACTTCTTCCGTCCATATAAATCATTTATCAGTTCATTACTGACACAGTTATCGCTTCCTCGGAAATTAATCTCTGGCATCGGGATAACATTTTACGAATGCAGTCCTTCACTCTCTTCCAATTCAGCGCCTCACGATTTCGCAACATGATCAGGTTTGCGTTTTACAAAAGCGGCTACTTGGATGAGGAGCCCGAGCCCTGGATTTCTCCATTGGATTATTGTTTTGATTCTAATATACGTGACAAGTGTTACAAGACCTCATGTGAGAACATCTCTTTTGTCAAGTGTGCTCATTGTGAGCAAAGAATCTGCTTATCACACGCCTTCATTGACGACTTACATATTGATTGTATCAATGTGTAGTACTTTGTACGTGACTCTTTCCTTCACATGAATCGCATTTCAATTCAAAACCATGTCCTTCTGACTTTTGTTCTGCCTTTCGTTGTGACTTGTTTCAATACAATTCGCTTTCTCTTTGAACTTTGACCCGCCATAACCTTTTTATTTCTAGATCTCAGCAGCTAGGATTTCACAGGTGTACTATACTCGTCACTAGCTTCAATTTAAGATATCACTTGATGAGCAACTCGAGTCCTCACTTCGGGTACTTTACTTGTGAGAAGGGGACCAATTTTATTTAAATTGCTTACGTTTGCGTTTAGAAGTAGACTTTTAAAATGGTTGAAAGCATGTCACCTGGACTGCCTTGTCAATGTAACAATCTAACCCATGAATAATGCGAAAAGAAAAACCACATCGAATTGATTGTTTTGAAGTCTCCACTGTGCTCTTTTAACTCTGGCTTTGACATTTCTCTTTTTCTATGCCCACATATGTTTTGTTACTTCCACAAAAGATTCTAAGACCCCTATCAAGATTCTAAGAAGCACCATTGATAATAAAGTTTTCTGTATAACCTAAAATATATGCGGTGTCTGGTGCCATGATACCAGTTAAGGCTTAACTCTGAAATCTTTTGGATTTTGTTTTTGTTACGTTAACAGTTTTTCAAGCTTTGTGACAAATTGGATGGGGGATGTGCTTAGTAATTATATCGTCTAGTATTAGTGTGTTTTTAACTGGGCAGGAGCAATACACGGAAAATGTAACTCACTCATTCCAGTTTGAACTTCTTTCAGCAATGCATAATGGTACTCCCAGGCGTATGTGATATGGGAAATGCATCACACAAATACTGCACTCGTGAAAATACAAAAGTAATGAAATACTTAAACTTAATGATAACTGCAAATTAAACATAATCATCATTTCAAATTAGCGTTCTATTTTTAGTGTTTACAAATGAATGAAACAAACTATGTACATTACACAATAATGATGGAGACATAAGAACAATTACAGGACAAAATTAAACAGTATTTTACAGCAAATGTGGGAAATGAAAGAAAAAAAAAGCCAAAGGAAACATACAATGACCACATGTAAAAAAAAAATGCATTACATTAGAAATACTGTTGAAAAAAAAAAAACTTTCGTTGGAAAATAAAGAAATATAAATAAATCTTAAATATGCCCAATTCCAATAATAAATGCACAAAAGCCAGACACTGATTCCTCGTTTTCCGTTAATTAGCAGAACAAGTAAGAGATGGCGCGTATAATAAAAATTACTTTGAACAAAAAAAAAAAAAGGACATCATTATTTAAACAGTTCATGTTACCTGCTGGAAGTTATGTATAACATGATTTTAATGTTCTTCGGAACTCATGTCTGAGTTAAGCTCACAGCTAAGGAAGATGATGCAGATGCTTTATAAACTCCTAGATTCGCACGCAGACAGAAGCAATATGGGAATATTGCCATAATATCATACACATAAAACCAAAACTTACGTGTGATAAAATACGTGTCAACACGTAAAATAACGTACGTATTCTGCATTTAGACTGATGGTTATGAGTTTAAGCACCAGTAAAGACTAATATGGTGAGGACTGCATTGGGTTTGCATTTCATTACCAAAGTTGCAAAATACTATCGAACAAAAATTAAAATACACTCCCCCCATCTTCACTTTAGAATTTTTAAAACGCGCCATAATTAAAATCAGTATTCGAGTGATTCATATTAAAACTGTATAGATATGTATGAAAAGACACCCTACGGCATAAGCTCCTTTTATATATACCATTCCCTCTGTGATAACGAAAGGAAAGTTGCTACAACACTTCAAAAAAAATTGGAGCAGTGTTTCAAAATACGATGGTGAGAATAGTAACTCTTATTTAGTACACACGAACTGCTGTATTGAATACACTTACGTTTCACTACTTCCCCGAGTTCTCACTAACAGTCTTAGAAAATATGACTCCCTAATTGAATACATTTAAAAAGTTCCATGGCACGCAATCTGTTTAACATTAAACACAAAGCACCCATTGACAGTTAAAAAACAAGGAATCAATGTATTTTGGCTGTTCTATTTTCCACGAATTTCCACTTCACGAAATTTGTTCCTCACATGTTTTTACTCCACAGTCTGTTTAGCATATTAGAACGAACTTGAATTCATTAGTAATATTAAATAAGGCACTGGACTGGATACACAAATAATAAATATTTGTATGTTTCTATATATATTAAACTGTACAATACCTACACTTATGCCAAAACACGTACACTAACCAAAAACCAGGACAAATAGGAAAAAAAAAATTAAATGATAATGAAACTTAATCCTCACGTATTTTCTTATAAAACAAATATTAATGATATAAAACTACCTGGTAAGTTTTTTAAAGTGAAGAAATTAACTGCTTTCCTCTTTTTATTGCATGCGAAATTTAACAGAAATTCACATTAAAAAAAAAACACACATTATGCTACACCTCATACATATTATTATCAGTAAGAGCAGAGTGGTCCCATACACAAAGCTGCTTCATGTTTAGAATAAAGGTTACCTTGCCTCGGTAACAAAGGCACATTTTAAAAAATATCTCAATTTTCATTTGAATAGTTTTTTACATCATTAGTCACCGTATATGAGGCAGTCACATGTCGAATTACATGCAAACAAATGTCACTGGCTAAATTGACGCATCGTTCGCTTTCTGTTGTCAAGTATTGAACCCAATAAATAAGGCAAAAACATTATTTACAAGTTATTACATTTAAAAATGAAAAAAAAAATGAATGTACAATCAATGTGGGAACCAAACTACAATACACCCTCCTCCTCTGCAAGTGATAATGGAACCATGCAGAACTTGAAGAGTCTGGTGCTTGCATTTACACTTTTGTGTTCGTAAAGGAAAACAAAATTAAAAAAAGCTGCTCAGCATGCACAACCACCTTCTTGGCTTTTCACTTCATTGGGAGTGTCCTTCAGAACCACTTCTTGCACTAAACAACATTAAGGAAACTAAAGAACCACAAAACACAGGTGAACTTAAAAATATATATATATGGTTTACATGTAAGAAAAAAAAAACAACAACATTCGCACCACATACGTACGTACACACACACACACACAGATACATACAAAAGGGCAATCAGAACACACTAACTAAAGATGGTGCAAAGCCAACCATTCTACAAACATTCAAAAAAATAAAGCCAGATACTAAAACTGTCTAAATGCAAAATAACACAGTTTACAAGCAATTATCCCATTTCCTGCTAATGACCTCTCAGAGTCAAAGCAGGACTGCTTTTTCTTTATATGTATGTATAAAAAATAATATTTGTCAGCGTATAACCATATTGTAAATACGTGCAGCTTTACTTTTACATGCAGGTGAGCATAAATAAACCTTTTTTTTTTTTTTGCAAGTATTATGATTAGAGCTCGGATTTTTATGCTATATTTTAATTCCAATCAAGTTGAACACGATGACGCAGCCTTTACTGGTCATATAAATGCATATTTTATCATATTTAATCTTTGAATCATATTTCAGCCAAAAGTATAGTACAAAGTCATATTTTTTGTTATAGTTAGATCGCTTTTTTCCTAAACCCCTGTGCCTCCACGAAGTCTCTACTGACAACTGCAGGTCCTGCAAGTTTGACAACTGAAATAAGCTTGGCGTTATGCAATACAATTCTGCTAAAAATGAATTCATGTTATCTCCTTATAGAGTCAACAATATGTTGCCAACGATGCTATATTGTAAAAGGATATACGTATATTTACAAAATATAAAATATACGAAAATATTTTCGGTCATACTTTCAGTTTTTACGTTATATTTTCATAAATTTTTTATGACATAAATGCATGCATATTTTCGAAGTTTTTGTCATAGAAATACGAGCCCTAATTATCATTATTTTTATTTTAAAAATCCCTAAAGTTAGCAACCCGTAATGATTGAACTATTTCACACAGCCAATGCTGATCTGTTATTAAGGGTTTGCAGGTAATTTCCTGTCGATTATAATGCATATCCGTAGCAAAATGTGTAATTCGTAATTCGCAAACAAAATCAATGATTATTTATTTAAGACTTATTCATTGATTATAAAGATTGATTTTGTCTTAGAATTTGACAAGGGCTAACACGTAATGAGTGTTCGATTTGTAGCAGGAGATGGCTGGGATTTCCTCCTCTCTGCAAAACTTCATCCCAGGTTCTGTTTTCCGTAATGTTCCCCGAGCCTGGGATATGAACAGGCGTTAAGATACGGTATTCTACTAGTTTAAGAAATTCTTCCCTGCCTCTGGAATTTGCACAAATCGAACCCTGCATGTAATCTCAGGAGGTGTGAAATTAATTCACTCAGTACTAACGAAAAAAAAAAAAAAAAAGTTTCAAAATCAAAGACAAAATGAAAAGCGTAAAAGCTTCCAAATATTACTATGTTCATAAGGACTTTACAATGTGATTTTCGTACACGTACCCGTAGTTTGAACTTTATATTAAATATATTTCGGATTCAGAAATCTCAGAACTCGATTAACCTTTGGAAGGCTAGGATCAAAAACGTTCACGCAAAAGCCCGAATAAAGGGTTACAACCACCAACATTTCCATCTTTTTTTCTATCATTTTCCCTCATTGTGACGGATTCGTTTGCTGGTTTTCTTTCCTTTTGAGTAACGTTACGTGCATATACACTTCACGTACTGAATAGATTCTTTTAAAAAAGAAATCCCAAATATAAAGTGACTGACTGATCCATTGATAATTTTAACTTTACCATTCACAAACTAAAAGAGCAAGAAATAAGAAATCTTCACTAAAACCCCAAAAGGAGGTTTTAGTCGAGGAATACATAATTGAAAATAAAATAAATGTTTGGGTACACTCTGATTCATAGAAAATGACCGACGAACTTTTTTTTACAAAGCCTCATCACCTGGCGACATCCGGTAATACAGGTGAAAAGTACAACATATGGCACGCTTATTATAAAACGATATTGAATATGGGCTTGGTATTTCCATATTGTGCAATTTATCCTACATAAAAAGTGCGCAACTGGTCATTACATATGAACCTGAGTGTACAAAGAAACAAAAATCCATACCCCCTGGTTCAAATTAACCCGATCTGCGCTTCCGACGATAAAGACAATCGACAAACTTCCCCTATACCCTATGGCAACCAAATGGAAGCTGTATCACGTATAAAGTTCAAGCTTGATTGGGCATGAGATAACTTGTTCTTATTATTTCAACCAAGATCTTCAATCAACGGGACACCAGGTCACGAACTCGTGGCACAACTGCCCCATGACTGTCACTGTAACACACAGAAGTAACACTTTGTGCGTATGCTAAACTACTCTTCAAAATTCAACGAAGTTTGAAACATTGCAACCCGTCTTTCAACCGTGAAGAAAAACACGAACTATCCACATCCAGCCTTCGTGGTCCAGGCACTAACGACGCGGACTTTCAGTCAACAATGGGTAGGCACGTGGATTCGAACCCTACAGCCGACCATCCTGACTGAGGTTTTCCAGAGTTTTCATGTTTCACCAGGCGAATGCCGGGAGGGCACCTTAAGAAAGGCCCCTCTACCCTATCCCAGCCTAAGCCAAAGACGTATAAAGGCCATAAATGAATTAAATTCGAATCGAAAACAAGAAATATTTATTTTTGAAAACTTACAAGTATGGCATCTAGTAAAGCTATTGGAAATGTTCTCAGTCTTCCTTTGTGACTTATTTGTACCGCAGAGCAGAAAACGTATTCATATACCTCATCATTTATACCTCTCTGCTTTCTTTTTAAAAAGAAGAATAAAAAAGTCAGGTGCCAATGGAACATAGCTGAGATTACATTATAATTCACCTCTCGGAGTTGTTGTACAGCGCATTACATACAAAATGATCCTCGTATCAACCTTAATAACCGTAATAATAAATAGATCTTAAGAGGGATACATTTCTGTGAGAAAGAAAAATAATTCTTTTACAAAAACTCGTTATTAAAACAGAAAATAAATAGTTTTACAGGAAGTGAAAATGTAGCAAAATTGTAACGCTTTCCAGTTTTGGTACGAGATACGTCGTGGGATCGGTATCAAATTTGCATGCAAAATCAACAAATTTATTCTCGTTTTTGTTTATTTTTGAAGTTGCTGAATTGTTACAGTGCATTTCCAAATCTACAACAATAAAGCTCCTTCAACAATGAACAAAACAGAAAAATACAAAATCGGCAAAGATAGAATCCTTGAAATGGTTATGAACTTTCTTCCCTGAAAGTTTGAACTCTCTAGGCTTGAATTTGTAGGAGCAACATTGAAATCTCGTGTAACGAAAAGTAATACATTAGACATATACGAAGGTACTACTGCCATCTAGCGTTTAAGATCGTTCCTTTCCTCTAACATTAATGAAACATACGAAATCATACAAAACACTAATTTTGGGAACTTCCTGCAATATTTTGCCATTACGAAATTTACTGGTAATTATTATTATTATTTTCAACATGTTATGGGGCCATATCGCTACTCATCTTTCCGCACATCTTACGTCTATTTTTTTTAGTAGGAAACAGATAAACCACCCAACGGACAGAATATCGTAATAAGTAGCCCCAACAATTATGTACAGAGTATTACGAAAGATGCAGCTAACTACAAAAGAAGGAACAAAGAAGTAAAACATTTACTGAAGTGTTATAATAATAAAAATGGTTCCACAAAAACTCACCCAAATGAAAGACTTCCTTTCTTGCATCTTCTTCGCTTGGGTAGTTATTACTTACGATGGAAATGATGTCCACTTACTATTCTTGTTAGTCTCGTTAATTGAGGGGGAAAGAAAATTCTGAAAACATGCTGCTTCCCAAGAGAAAAATTTACACCAAAAAAATAACGTTTCTTTCATATTTACAAGAAACAAATTGGAGGTTAGTACTGGTAATTACTATTTTTTTTTTTAAATTTCTTTCATAATTGGAGGACGAAATTAGAAATACTTCATCATAATATACAATGCAGTTGTGTCGTCACTTAAGGTCAATGTACAGCCAAGATCTCCAACACAAGATGGCAACACTATTTCCGTATATGTCTAATGTATTTTCATCGTTGCACGAAATTTCAATGCTGCTCCTACAAATTCAAGCCTAGAGAGTTCAAAAACTTTCAGGGAAGCAAGTTCATAAGCAATTCGAGTTCTATCCGTGCCGATTTATTATTTTCTTTCTTTTTCACTGTTGAAATCACTTCACTGATATTCACAAGAACAATGAAATGAAGTCTTTCAATAATCAACAATGAACAAAAATTTAAAAATCGACACGGATAAAGCTTACAATGCTTAAAATGAACTTTTTTTTTTCCCACTGAAAGTTTGAACTCTCTAGACTTGAATTTGTAGGAGCAGCATTCTAATTTTGTGAAACGAAAAATAATACATTCGTGACATACGGAGATAGTGCTGCCATCTAATTGGTAGAGATCGTTGATTTACACTAACCTTAATTTTCTCCGTATCTCAACCAAGGTTGTTTGCGATAAGGAACTTAAAATTAGAAGGAATGCGAAGTCAAGATATTGGGAGAACGATAATATATATATATACATTGTTAGATCTGAATTGCAAACAAGTAAACATTGTTGAATACACATTAAAAACCGTATTAAACTTCATATGCGTGTTACAAAATAAATTTAAGCAATGATGATTTACTTCATATGGAAGCCCATACTTGTGTGAGATGACGGTATGGGTGTCGCAGGTTCACACAATTGAAATCCGCATGCCGGAATAGACTTCGAAATACAGTTCTCTAGAAGTCTGTAATACGCTGCTTGTTGTAAAAGAAAGCAATATTAGGAAAGAGGGTGTCTACTTTTCATTTTCTGACTTTACCCTCTGGTGACCATTTTTTCTCTCTTCAAAGTCGACTTTGGCTAATTTCTGTATTAACTTCCGAAACTCCACGTGTTCTTTGCAATAAACCTTTTCTCAGTTTTAGTAACGACACGGCGGAAAGTTTACTAATAACGTACATTGATAAAGAAGTTTAACAAGGCCTTGTTTAAATTATAATGATTATATCGTTAAGTGTTACAGGATGTTAAAATTATAACAGAGTGTAGAAACTGGGTTAGAACAGAAGGAAAAATGGATGGATTACAACAACATATGAATAGGTAAAAGAATGGAATGGGTTTTACAGAGGTCTCACTACTGGAAGAGAAATACTCTATTCAGTGTTTTATTTGAAATTTAGTAAATAATTGATCAATGAGTAAAGTGAATTAAAGTTATAATGAAGTTGAAAGTTACTTACGATCGGTTCATGTGGCCTTTGACACTTAGGATCTTCGAAGTGGTGAGAACCACGATGCCAAATTGGCGAATCACATCTCATGAGTACATACCGAGCGGCCGTGGTTCAGCATTAGCATTCGGGAGGTCCTGGGATCGATCCCAGTGGTCGACCATCCCAACTGAGGTTTTTCCTTAGTCATACCAGGCAAGTGCTGGCATGGTACCTACAAATATACGCCCTTGCCGTCTACCTCCCAACATCCTTTCCCCATCCTATCCCGGCCTGCGCCTAAGATGCCTAAAGGTCTTAAAAATAAAATATATTAAATTCATGACCTGACGATTTAAATCGGGGATCACGTGCTGGATGTACACTGGCGGTAACCATATTTTATAAACTGATACGTGCGATTTTGGACTCTTCCTAGAAGAGACAATGAAGCTGAAAAGGAGGCGCTTTCCATCATATGTGGCACTCTTGGCATGTAATGAAGAATATGCACAGATGGCAGACGAGAAATGGAAGAGTTGATTTACTGACTGGATTCGCCCTATGGAGAAGTGTATTAGGTTGTCAAAGTGTGAAAAGTACAGGCATACTGCAAGACTTCCCTAGTACAGCCTAGTGGTCTGTATTAAAGACATAATCTAGCAGAGGGACGCGTGTTCCGGTAGTTCTGAAGCGAGTGCTGTGGTAACGGCGAATAAACGACATATAGGATGGATATAGTTTAACACCACAGGATTTTAAACATTTTAGCGTCGAGAGACACGTTGGTGAGTAGGTTTTAATGTTGTGTTAATGTGAACCACCACCTCCGATGTTCAGCTGGAGACTAACTTCATGACAGAAAAATGTGAGATGTGACATTCGATTACAGTCGTAAGGCAGTACTTTTCCCCTGTTTTACCAGGCAACTAATGAAAAAGAAGTCTCAGCGTAAGACCCACACAACTGATTTACACTGAAGGACTAACTTACAAATCAAGTACTCTAATAAATAATGATAAATAATAAACTGAACAATGATACAAGAAATATTTGAAATTGTTTTCGTACCTCTTTATAAACACTTAGAGGACTTACTCTGATAGAAAATACGTTTTACTAAACCAATGAAGAATCCTCACGCTTCTGAGGATTAGACTCTACACTGATTTCAAGTACATAAGGTCACCAAACACTTGTACTGAAACTCACCCACAATAAAATATTAGTTTGTAAAACCTGACTACTGAGAACATTTATAATTCTGTTTGCTTTAGACAAGTGTTTTAGTATCTGACTTTATCCTATGCGTCTTAAATCTAGTACGTTTTAGGAGATAACTTAATCAAAAATAGAAGAAAAAAAAACACACAAAAGATTCGTTCAGCAATTAATCTATTCGAAAACATATACACAAAATTAAAAAGCCAATTTCAGATCTTCATAAACAAAAATAAGAGAAAAAAACAGGACAGTATGTAAAGCCTCAAAGAGATTGGCTGCAAATTGCACAGGTGTTCCACTATGATAAATATCGTGTAATTGAACAGGGAGAGCACGATAAAAGATGTATTAATTCATTTCAAATGGACAATTAGATTATATAAAACTAAAATCTAGAAAAGTTAACGAGGAAAGGCACTATAGAATTTACTTAAATCCAAATTTAAAACGGAAACGCCGAGTTCACATACACAAGGAAGAATTCATTATTATTATTACTTTGTGTCTATTTCAATATGACATCCCTCGACAAGGGACTAGTCAAATGAATGGTAAATCACATCATCTTTATTTTATTTAAAGTTCTCTTTCTAGATTAAATGTTGACACAAATGGCAACTAGTCAGTCTCTAGTTTGTGGGACTATGTTCCCCCTATTATAGATGCTACCCAGTATTCGCCTAATGGGGTTGAGGAAAAGCCTCGGGAAGAAAATCAATCAAGATTAAAATCAGGGCTTGAACTAACGCCACTACACCCAAAAGCTGAATGTCCTCTGCATCCAATGAATTTGGTATCATTTAAATTTTACGAGACCGTCGCAAGACACAGGGATCAATCTCACGGCGAATTCTCTTGCCCGGAAAGGGCTGGGAAAGTTAGCAGTCAGGACCTTATCCTATGTATAATTCCCAAATCGCCTGATGATGAGTATTGCCAACCTGTCAGGATGGCCGGCAGTACGACTCTTTCCATGATGATATGAAGTCAGTGATACCTTTGCCACTGGACCAAGAAGGGATGGATGACTTCCCATCTGATTTATATCTTGAAAGACATTTTAATGTTTATAAGAAGCTCAATGTAGTTTCAAAACGTACGAAAAAAAAAACAAAAAAAAAAAAACGAGACCACAGAAAGCAAGATAAATAGTTCCAAGATTTTGTTTGTTGGATTCCAAAAAATCTGAGATTGAGAATAAGAACTTATTATGAGTGATGTATAATCAGCTCTTGATGTGTAGCAAAAATATAAAACGCTGAAAAATGCAGCGTTATTAATGTATGTGTTATTCTAACTAAAACCCATACTTTAATATACATGGTGAAACAGAAGTCCCAGTACAGCCTGCTGGTTCACAAATCGATAAGGAAATAAAGCATAGTAATGCACTAATGTAGGAAGCTGGGAGGGGGCACATTTTGTAGTACATCATCGTATCCACCATATTGGATGGACGACAATTTTCTCAAATGCCAAGTAGGTTGTGTGACATATCAAACAACACAAGAACGTCCCAAGAAAACCATTCCACGTGTCAGATTTGACCTACCCGTTACGGTATTGTAGTTACATTCACTGAAGATGTGCCTTCAGCACATGTTCAGTGAAGGTATCTCCGCTACCGTTAACAGGAAGGTCAAATCTGACACCTGAAATGCTTTTCTGGGAAAACTCGTCTTGTTTGATACGTCACAAGACCCACTTGGCATATGACAAATTTGGCCTCCATCCAATATGGCAGATTTCAAGATGGTGGACACGTGTATCATGTACTCCGAATTGTAGGACCTCCCAATCATTCTGTATTTGTGTATTACGCTATTACGATGCTTCATTTCCTTGTCGGTTTGTGAACTCACAGGCTGTACTGGGACTTTAGAATCATCTTTTTTTCTTCTTCACGAAGATAATCCAACCGAAAATAGATCAGCATTAAATGACTGAAATTTAAAACTACTAATGCAGATAGAGGTGCATAATAATATATTTTTCAAAAAAAGGATACTGTCTTCTGGAGGCTTATTTTCAGTTGAGTCCATACCAGGTAATGCTGCTGCAACACGCCTGAATAACTGAAAATGTTAAGAAAAACTAATTAGTATACAATCAAAATATAAATGCGATGCAATTCTGAATCTACATGTTTTCTGCAAGTGTTCTAACTAACCTCCGTGAAATAAAGTGGTGTCTAAACGGTCGAAGTCTAGCAAAATCGAAAGGGAATGTTTCAAATAGCTTTGAATTTTGAAGGCGCGGTTTTGGCTACCAGTCTCGCGATTTATGGCATTAGCTGTTAGCGAAAAAGCTCAAGGAATAAGTGAAAGTCGTCATCTCTTCTAAATTTTGGCTATTCCTTATTGGTTTTCTGGCAAGGGAGAAAGAAGTCAATCGGATTATAAAATGGGTCTCCGTACATCGAATTTTAAATGAAAATGCTCACTTTTTTTTTTTTACTATTATTTTGTGAAAGAGTGGCCACAAAATATAGCACCGGAACTCGGGAATATTCATGGCCAGTGTCACCGCACAAACAAGGTAGTAGAAGAGTGCAATCAGAAATTGTTTTCTTGAAATAGTAAGGTGCCTTCGCCTTCTATTGTGTGTTGATGATATTAAGGAGCCTAAGTATTAATCTAAGTGGAAAATTCGTTGAAGACAGCTTACAAAAGATACGGACGAACCGGGCGTCTCAAGAAATGACTGCGTGCAATTGAACATTCTACTGCTTGAATCACAAGTACTCGACGAATTTCTAATTTGTTTTTGTGGCTTCTCTTTTTATCTAATTGTGGTGTACCTGCTTTTCAACTACACCCAAATCTGAGTAAAGTTGAGTCCTCTCATTCAGTTACACTCATTCCTTATTGTTCAGTATAGTGACGAAAATTAGAACGGGATCTTGTTTGACAGAACGTCCATCTAACATGGAAGTTACAGCTACGTTCAGTTTTACTTTTAACTTGGCAGCTAAAACCACGTTTACTAAGACCACGAACCAAAAGTTTACTTTACAAAGTAAGCACTGCACTGACAGCAGAAGAATATAATAATAATAATAATAGTAACAGTACAGCATGCTTACAATGATAACGTGAAGACTTCAGCAGCAAACAAGAGACCGAACACGATAACTACAAGCAAAGAGATGAAACAGCCCTCCATAATAATTTCATCAGCAAGCAAAACGGTACTGATATATCAGGGTGTCTACTGAATGTTAATTTTCAAATTCCAGGTCTATTTTGCTTCTTTTTCCGGGTCATTAATTAATTAATTAATAATAAAAAAAAAATCTTGCAAACAAACCAAAAATGTTTATCAGTTAAAAGAAGCATATACCAAGCACATACTATTTCTTTAAGCCATTACAGAACGAGAAAAAATGAACTAACTAAAATGTATGTTTTTGATAGATTTCAAACAAGGAAATAAAGTAGAATATTCCCTACCAGAAGGCAGTTGAGAAAATTGTGCAGTAAAGAACAAACAAACAACTTTAAGTACTGATAAAGTCTGGTACTATAGTTCGGATACTTTCTGATCAATTGTAACATGATATGAAGTAGATCTCTACATGTATAATTCTGCAGATCTTAAAACTTTGTAGACATTACTTCACACTCAAATGAGGAGATCACGCAAAATATCTCAATCTTTTCCTTCCAAAGGCTGACCAATTATTATTTTTCACAAATCACTTAACACTAAATACTATCGAAAAGTCCCATTTACAAGCTGCTACTCACCAACATCACAGAACCTCAAATGCCTATTGCTCTAGTCAAGTAGCTACTATGCTAGTACACTGTCAGGCAACCTGGAATTGTATTTATGAGCCTGGGCACTGAATGAGAAAAATTACGCTTATATTTTATGTAACTGTACTTACCTGTTTAACATTGTATCCTGCCTTCGCACTAGTTTCAATAAACATAACATTTAATTCTTTCGCTTTCCTTTCTCCTTCTTCTGTCGACACTTGTCTTTTATCAGATAAGTCTGTTTTATTTCCGACTAACATGATGATCACATCACTTCCCCGTTCTGTTCGCACATCATCAATCCATTTGGAAGTTTGATGAAAAGAATTCGCATCTGCAAAGGAGAGAAAAAAAACAACTCAAGTTCATTGTATATCTATTTGTACAATATGAAAAATGTGCACATCAACTATGAAAGCGTTACGTAATCTCCTTATAGCCTGTACAACCTAGTCTTCAAACTCTTCATTTACCAAGTGAGTACACATCCTGCTAATAAATAATTAAGGATTCCTTCTTTCTGCAAGACCCTGAACTTTCAGTCTTGCTCAGTGTGGGCGCGAATAACATTTTCACAGTATGTAAATTTTAAATTTATTTATGGCCCCCTTTATATCTTTAGCACAAAGCCGGGATAGAGTAAGGAAGAGGACAGGGAAGGTATCTGTTCTTAGTTAACGGTGCAGATTACCCCGCCATCTTGGTATGACCTTTCCATAGATTTACATGGGAATTGTTTTACTCATTTTATGCCTGTCAGAAATAGAATATTCAAGTTCCGCTTTCACGAATTTGTCTTGGTGGTTGTTTTGACTCTTGTATAGTTTTGGTTTGTGATATTTCTTCAAATATATAAGTATAATGTATTATTAAAAGTTTGCTATATAAATCATAGTATGTCAAGGGGAAATTACACTGTTCGTGTGTAAAATATTGCATTTCTACAAAATAGCACGAGTCCAAGATAACATGACGAGAAAGTAGGCGAAAACAGAAGTTAAAAATTACGCTCCTGAGAGATATAAGACGAGTAAAACCATTCCCATGTAAATCAATGGAAAAGTCATACCACGATGGCCGGGGTGATCCATACTGTTAAGGTGCCACCCTGGCATTATTAACCTGATGAAACTGAGGGAAAACCTGAGTCAAGATGGTCGGCCACGAGGTTCGAGACGTTATTGCCTGGACCACGGAGGGTGGGTAATATGACAATTTATTATTATTATTATTAAGCTGTTTCATACTTTCTCTACGAATCTCGGTGATTTGTTTCGTAAATTCATACACTTTCAATTCGTGGACACACTGCATAAATTTGAAGAAAAAAAATCTACTCGTAAATGAAAGAGAAATCTCTAGAAAAATACTTTGAGATAAATTACCTTTATTTGTCAATATTTTCTCTTCGAAGTTGACAATTTATTAATAATCTCGAACAATAATTGTTTACTATAGAAGATTGTACCGGCCAATCCTACTGAAATACAACTGAGAGACTACTAGAAATCAATACTAGGATTACTAAGAATATTTTGATTATGCGATTTCAAAATACGAGGGTCATTCAATAAGAGACAAAGCCCTTAGAACATCTATATATACGAAAAGAAAAAAAAATCTAAAAATAGCCTAGCATTGTTGCCACTTATTTATAACAGCTGTTTTATCTGTTTCAGGTATATAACCTCCATCACTGATTGAAGGATTGGAAGTCGGCTGGAAATCTGCACTTTCGAATAAACAGCGTTCGGTGATAAGGTTCCTAGTGTCTGAGACGACAAAAACATCCAAAATTTACGACCGGATGCTCAACCAATACGGTAAAAGTTGTATGCATTGTACAAGTGGATTGATCTGTTCTGGTGTGGCCGAACAAGGGTTTCCGATTTGGAGTGTGCGGGCCGACCAACTGAGGTTTCGCCGGCAAAATGTTGGAATACCAAAGGCTTTTTTTTAAACAGCATACCAATACTAGTGAGTACTACAGAGCTAAAGTCTGCGATTCTGAAAATAAAACGACGTGGTTTACTCCTTCTCCACGACAATGCCTGTCCACATACCGCCGCTCATGTAACAGTTGACGGTATTAACAAATTGGGGACCTCAGGCTGGCCGCGGGTGTTAACGTTTCTAGCTTGTTACGCACGTGGTCACGGGTTCAACTGAGAGATATATTTAGATTATTTGTATACTAAATAATCTACAGTACAATCCGCTAATCAAACATGAAACTGAAACACATTATAGAAGAATTTATGCTACTTCCTGGTGTCAAAATACTAACACAGATGAAAGAATATTGCCTTTTTTCGTTCCCCAAAGGACAAAGATAGCGCTGCCATCTTTTGAGGATAGCAGTAAGAAAAAGTGGTCTGTAATTTACATAGCGGCCGCTAGCTGTCACTACTATGTAAAGATTGCTCTTAGTTCAAACTATTGCCACTAATTCAACTTCACACTGCATCTATAATATCTCTTCCTGACATGCATATAGTCAAGGAATATCTGGAATCCATTTTTTTTTTAAATATTTTTAATAGGAAAGCATTAAAAGTTCCTCTACCACATATCACCGTTTGGAAAATCAAACAAACATGTTCGGAAAAAGCTAGTACAGCAACCCTATATGCAATGTGAAAGATTTACAAGAAATCACGCAACAAAGTATTGGTCATAGGCAAGTTTCTACGACATTTGCATCTCTTGTTGCCTATTTTAGCACGAATCAGCCTCAAATAAAGTGATAGCACTTAATTTCCTCTTTTCAGTACTTGAATCAATCCTGATTCATGATAAAAAGTATTAGTCGTTCAGATTAAAAAGGCTATTATCTTCAACTGATATCAAACGTTGTATGTGAGTCACCACAACGAGAAGTCTGCAACATTACAAAAAAAAATGTTTTTGCGCCTTTCTCAGTTTCCGTCGGTCGTTCAAAGAAAACATCCTATACACCCTCTCTAGTGTTTTCATAACATTCCTTTTTCGTTCAACCAATAAAAAACATGACTTCAGGACTGAATACAGACACATCCTGAGCATCAGACTCTTCAAAAAGCGTTTAGCACATAACTTCCAAGTACTATACCAGAATTCAATGAAAATTCCTGTTCACATACTGAACTGGCGATAAGCCGTGAAACATGTCTCTTTACCTGCAAATATAATCGAGTAATTGGCAGAAAAGCTAGAAATATATATATTTTTAAAAAAGCTGGAAAATACACTCAACACCCTTAACCTGGTAATGTCCAAGTTGCGTTGCGTTTTCAAGGATGATTCGGTTCCTCTCCAAAACCGCCAGGTTTTCTATGGAAGAAAGGGCCTTATATAACACAGGAAACTAAACTATTGTAATATATTAAGTTACTTACTGGTAATATCATATACAACAACTGCTACCGTCGAATCTCGTATATACGAAGGAATGAGGCTTCGGAACCGCTCTTGCCCTGCCGTGTCCCACAATTGTAGTCTCACCTGCTCAAAAAATTAGAAAGCAAACATTGATCATTACAACCACGGGAACATAACAACTCAGTATACAAAGGTTGAGAAGACAACGAAATGTGTGTTCTTAACGAACACTGAAAACAGTTAAGTTACATGCATCTTTTTCAGTTTTTATTTTCAAATATCATGCTTTTATCATTTTGCACTGACTTGAAAAAAACTACAATGATGTGACGGGAATATAGGGGTTTCGGGACCAAACTCGATCATGTGAACTATGGATTCGAATGCCTCCTGGGACAGACATAGGTATTCGTGGATTTTAAGACATTGCAGTTGCTCTCGTATAATCGAAAAGGATCGAAATAAATAGTTACTAAAAATGGTCCGCACATTTTTTTTTCTTTCTTTTATGGAATAGTATGTCGTCCCAGTCTTTGTATCTAAATCCCTATCTGGAAATTTGCGCGTTCCAATGTATCCTTGCACGATGGTAGTTAGCAACTATCGACTTCACCCGCCTTTGGATGTAAATATTTTTATCGCAGCTCATTGACACTTCCAATTTTTATTTTCTTGGAATACGTGTCACAAGTAGTTGTCTTGAATAACTCATCTGGAACAGTTTACTCGATTCCTAGGCTTCTAAATGTTGTGACATATTTCGTTCTGTTCCAGTAAACCAGTGGCGGCTCGTGACAGAATTAATAGGTGAAGTTCTATTAACACATTCCTACTATTCTTGTTCGTTAACATTTATTCTGGGATTTCTGAGCGTACACAGGAAACTGATAATGCCACTATTCGATCTTAGATGATGTTGACTGACTTTCTGGCCCAGTTAATACGAATTAATGCCTATTTAGTTAATGCATATCAAAATAATAAGTGAAGCTGAACTTCACCAACCTCGGCTGATGAACCACCACTGCAGTATACTTCTTGATCTTTCTTTGTCCTGCAAATGCACTTACACTGTCACAGCCTGACCTGAATGGAACCTTATTACAGCTGATGCTACTTCTTAATAAATTCCTGAGACACTTTGGCCAATATAAAGTACTTTCAGTTATTTTCTAACACCTTTCACAATGCATTTACTTGCCTTAACCTGTTTGTACAGTACAACAGAAAAACAAACTTTTTATTAGTAGTGATTTCTTAGGTCTAGATTATCGGATATCTTTGCCCTTTTCTTCAAATAAAAATAAATATTAGAAGCAGCATCTTTTGAATTTAATTTTAAGACCTTTAGGCAGCTTTGGCTCAGGCCGGATGGATGATGAGATGAATTGGTGGGAAAAAACTGGAGAACCCCGAGAAAAGCCACGTACACGTTGTTAGACCACCACAATGTCCATATAGCATAAGCAGGGGTCAAACGACCACCCCCTAGCATCAGAGGTGAGCGCTAAACCATTGACCCACCGCGGCCCAGGAGCATTTTTAAAGCATATATTATTCTAAAAAATATCGTTTCCTAATAAGACCATAAATAAGAAAATTATTAATAAACATGTTTTGTTATTTTTTTAATTCACTTAAAAAACTAAATATACTTAAGTAAATATTAAATAAAATAATTTAGGTTAAAATACACATTTTTAAATTTAACAAAAAATCTATTAGAATTATGAAAATATTACTCTTAATTAAAATTGAAGTAAAAGAAATGATCTTTCATTTAAAAAAAGAACCATCGAATTCTCATAATGTGATGCCGATTTACGTAACATTGAAAAATTGGCGCTAGCCGCCATTTTGAATAAGTACCTTTTGTGATGTCTATCACCCATATTCGTGCTCTTCATAGACAAGTAAGTGTTCAAGAACTGAAAGTTTAATTTGTTCCCTACATTTTATACCAAATTATCATGTAGCCCCCTACACGCATTATTGCCTCCGCAATGTTATCTCGTATTGCAGAAATTTCCAAATAATTGTCCATATCTCGGGTTATACTTGTCGGATTTAATTGATTTTTTTTTTTTTTTTTTAATTAAAGCCTGAGTTACAAGCTATATTTTATGTAAGAACATAGGTTTCTCTAAAACCAGTCGTTTCAAACTAAAATATTAAATAAGAAAATATTTTTTACATTTAACTGAAAAACTATTAGATATATGAAAATACTGCTCATAAATAAAATTGTAGCCAACGAAATTATCTTTAATTTACAAACAGAATGATCGAAATCGGATAACTCAGAGCCGAGATATGTTGATTTTAATAAATAGCGTCGGCCGCCATCTTGGATAGCTACTTTTTTGGAATGTCCATCACGTATTTTCGTGCTCTACACATGCCCGTGTACAAGTGCTAAAAATTTCATCTGGTCCCCCCCATTTTATACCAAAAAATCATTTTTTGGCTTCTGGCACAAGGACTACAAGTAATATTTGTTGATTTTCATTATGATGCCGTGTCTCCCGTAAGATGTTGGTAACAACCCAAAGCTTCACGCCAGAATTTTATGAGTTATGGGCATTGCTGAAGTCATTAGAAAACTAAATATATGTAATAATGAGGTTGAAGAAATCATAACATCTTCATGTAGTTTCTACAGGAGCAAACAAATGGTTTTACTTTGTAGAATCGATCGTTTGATCTGCTAGCCGATGAAAAATCAGCTTTACACGAAAAATGTTTTGCAAACTCACAAGAGGATTGCTGTCAACATTATCAGGTGCAAAATGCAAGGCCACTCAACTATATTAAATGAAGGGAAGTGTTAATTTAAACTACCTTAAAACCGTTAAAGCAACAAGAGAGCACTTTCAATCAGTATGAAAATATACGTAGTTAGAACATTAAAAAAAAAAAAAAAAAAACTTTGGCTACATCTTATTATACCCAAAGGAAACAGTAATAACAGAAAAAATGATTTTTCTGCAACGAACTATTCTTCTTTTTTTGGCATGTGCTGGCATGCGGGATTCCCAATTGTAAAGGGATTTTCCCTTGATTAATTAAAGAGGAAATTCCTCCATAAAAAAGGGGGAAAAAAGCATTGCCTTTACTTGTTTTCCAGTGATTTACTTAACTCTACGAAGTAATTCTATCTCGAAATAATACCATTAACACGACATATCGGTCTCTCGGCCCGTTGTGTTCTGAAGTTTACAGACTGCCTCTCATTGTCGGCAAGGAATAGTACACCCTTGTGATTCACCAAAGTTGGTTCCTTCTTCTGCAATGCCTGCTGCGAGTACAGGTCTGCAGTGTTGGTTTGGTCCGGTAACAGGAGCTCGTAGTGCACCACGTTGGTGACTTATTCACCAGATAAGAGCATAATCTTGCGTGGGTGTTGAGGTGGTTTTGTGGTGTGAAGCACAGGATCATGCGGTGTCAACCAATCTCTGGCACGCTTGAGAGTCTCATAGAAGACCCACTTTTCGTCACTGGTGAGCACTCGATCGAATATGGGTATGTTGCATTGCCGCGAAAGCAACGACACGCAGCCTGTCACTTATTGGTCCTTATTGGCTTCCGACAGTGGAGCGATACCCACTTTCTCAATTTGTGCAGATGAATTCTGACTGTTTAATCATAAATCTGGATGCATTCGGCAAACTCACTACACATTCAGCTGCTGTCCTGCTCTATGCCCGCCTTCAGGGCCTTTTTACCAAAGGTCTCTGGGCGCCCACTACCGGGTTCATCACACAGACACAAATCTCCCGACCAGAATTTCTGGAACCAATGTCTGGTGGTATGTTCAGTCAGAACATCATCCTTAAAGGCTTGGAGTATTCGGTGACTTGATTCGGCTGCACACCTCAGTCATAAAGTAGACAGCCCCCCCGCATGAGCTGCTTCAACACCTCCATCTGACTTCACCGCTACTCGAGCTATAACTGCTGCGAGCGCACAAGCGCCTGTCTTTGTCACGGTCAATGTTCTCACTCCTACCCAGATCACTTTTCCAGCACCCGAAGCACCATTTTCCGTATCAGTGATCACGACTTCCCATGCAACGTCAAAAACGGCAAGAACTTTTCGGGTTACCTTGTAGGAAGTATAGATCTCTGCCATATTTTTTACATTATACAAACGAACTTTGTAGTACAAGTTATTAGCTTTAAATTGAACTATCTAGGGCCATTCTATATTGCACATGAAGAAAGTTACTACAAAAAACGTTGGCCCAAGTAGCAAGATACCCTTTACCCCCACCCACCGCACGGGTTTCGGAAGTGGCAACAAAAGACACCGCAATATTGTATCACAAAATTCGCACGGAAAACCATTTGCTCCCGCACTATATGTGAACTTTTACATTCAGATAAGAAGAATATGAAGAACAATCCGATATTTATGTGGATGATTCTGATACCGATCCGAACTTTGAACCTGATGAAGTTTCGGGAGAAGAGAATCGCATTAACCACCGACAACTTTAAATTGCATATTAGAAAAAAACAAAGAAAAAAATGGCAGCAAATATCCTTATCAAAAAAACAGGAAGACAACCTACAGATGGCTGTGCAAAACCCATCTGTTGACATTTTTGGATTAATGCACTACAGAGAATACTGATTGTAAAAACAAAAGCAGACTGCTTTTACGAATGTTAGTGATTCAAATATATTTCATACTATCTAAACTGCGTAATAAATATTTAACGATACTTTAGTATTTACACTAAATAATATTTAGGAAATGGGACTGTTGTTGGCATGATTATTATTCCTATTAGTTGATATTATGCTTTCAGACAGATATGGCGGTCTCGCAGAACTGTATGACAGATAGTGTTAAAAAGTTTCACATATCGATTTAAGGGTTAACAGTGAAATATAAAATGCAGCATGGTGGACTGAACGTTGTACCTGAAAACTAATAAAATAAACACAAACACTTTGAAAATATTTAATCACTCACATTTTTACAATCAGTTCACTACTAAGCTATTTGTAAGAGATTTCGTATAAATAGAAGACAACGAGGATTACTGAAACCTTCTTTCATTGAATGTATTCTTCAATTGTTTCAATTTATCTGATTACTTCAGTGTAAGTAGTCAAATACTCTGTACTTAAAATGTTACTTACCCGAAAAGGCATTATTTCGACTATACATACTAAGTCTCTAACTTTGCATTTATTGTTCCAAGTATTTTAAATAAATTATTGTTTATTTCATGTGTGTGTATATCAAGCGTCTTACGAATGTACTTATTTAAATTCAAAGATATGTAAACTTTAACCAAGGAGTGCATAACGCTGCAATGGATAGTAGGCACCAATATTTTACCCTTGGAACAACATACTTCGACTTAGGGTAGGTCAGGATAGGAATATTATTCACTGGTTAGGGTTTAACTCAATTTATTATACACGAGTAAATGAAGTCATGTCTCAATCCCCGTGTTTGAAACCACGGTCATATTGTTGCAATGTCGTCTACGCGCCCTCGGCACCTTCTCACACCTATGTAGCGAAATAAGTATGGTAATTATTTACTAATCTGAAAACAGCAGGCTATCTTCTATTGCATCGAATGATACTAATGCTGCTGTCTGCTTTTCGAGTTGCTTGTTCCTGATCTAACCGTCTGATATGTCGATGGCACTTTAATTTGCTATTTCCGGCGTAATCCTTGACCGAAAGTGGGTCAAGTACCTTCTGGGGAACATCAAAAGCACTGCATGACTCCAGAGCATTTTTAATTGATATAGATTTTTTTTAAAATGTGTTGATTCCTGAGGTCAACTAACCAAGCCTTGAAGTCACAGCCCTTTGATGATATACCGGCATACAAAACTGTCTAAACCCGAGCTGGAACTAGGGTGACCCAGATGACTGATCCGGAGCCCCGATGACCCTCAGACCACACGACTACATCAGTTGGCTGTTATTTGAACACCTGCGGGAGTATTTTTTATTTTTCCGCAGATATGAGACTATTTGCGTATGCTATTACTTATTACTCTTGTTACGAACTTGTCGGCGTCGAATTTTTCGTAAAACCCCTATCTCGATCATCGCCTAAAAGAAATCCTGTTCAAACGCAATAGTGTATAATAAGGAAAGAATAAAAGCTCTGCTCTACGTTTAGGGTCACCGGTGCCAAACAGGGTGATCGAATATCAGACCGGGTCCCACCCAACCATACACTCGATGACCCGGTGACCAGTTTCAGTTCTGGTTCAAACAATGAAAACACCGACACCACATGAATACTGAAAATAATGGCTTGAAATTCATTGTTGTATAATTTGGTTAAGAATCTAAAAGTCACTACCGAGATAAAAAGAATGCTATTGAATTAATCATCTTCACTCAAATATGTCCCCTTATCGAGATGATCGCTGAATGAACACAACCACCTTTAACTTGCTGTTTTAAATTCTGTAACCGTTGTTTTCAGGAGTTTTGTATGACTCCAAAAGCATATCAGATTTGTGCATACAATGTATGCCTGGACAGGGAACAGTTTGCTTGCATCCATGTGATTTATCAGTAAAGAGTCCTTTAGAAACAAGTTCAGAAGGGGAATGAGAAGTACATTTTAAATGACGTTCAGACCATTCTAATATGGATGCAGTCTCTCATCAACTTGTAAAGGAAGTATCTGGAATTGGTTCCCCGAATGGCCATTTACTACAAGAGAATTATTTTCGGAACTTATAAATTCACGTGTTATTAGCTATTAGCGTATAGCTTAAGAAATATAGAGAAAAAAATCGTGGGTTGATTGCCTGCATTAAAGGGGGGAGGGAGATGAGCCTGATGTACCCGCAGATGAGCGTTTTTCGAGATATAACGAAAGTACAGTATACACTCATTTAAGATATTTAAACTCGTATTAGTCAGTTTGGAACACGTACTCAGAAGTCAGTGCTTCATGATATTTATAATGACTGTAATCCAATAAACTAAAGCAATGCCATTAAAACAATCTTGGCAACAATGTCAATCCAATTACATAAAATTTTATCTTGTGAGAATTTATTTCGACATAACACACTTTCAACAATGTACTTCAACTGTACTCTACCATTACATTAATTACTATTGTAATAACCTGATTTAGTTGAACTTTGATCCTCTATATCCCCAAAACTACGCTTTTTTTTTTTTACCCATATTCATATGAACTCTTCATTTGGTAAAAATCTGGTAAATAATGTATTTTGGGACCATTTTAGTAACTAATGACTTCGGACTAACTCGATTCCATTAGCGGTTTCTAAAAATCCACAAACATGAATGCCCCAGCCGGGATTCGAACCCAGACACTTGGAGACGCTGGTCTCACACCTCAGACCACATGGCTATCACAGTCGACCTCTTCTTTTGATCTCACATACTGGTCTGCCACGTGTCCCCCCCCCCATTTCCCGTGTACGTAACAAACAGATAAATAGTAAGGGTTGGCAACTAAGCAAACGAATACACATACACTATTTTATTACTACGTGAAACATCCAAGGCCTGTTGATACATTTATCAAAATGGGCAGGAAACACCATATTATGTGATAATGACTACGGATTAGTACGTATATACAGGCTTATACTATATATTTGTCATGCCTGTCGTAAAGCTTGCATAGGATTTAAGGAAGTAAATTTTTCATACATGTGATACATTACGTACCAATAATAGAAAATGCCGTAGAAGACTTCATGCCAAAATCTTTATGAATAATAACAAGAATACTCACCGTTCTATCTTCTAGGTACATTGTCTTTGACAAGAAGTCTATTCCTATAGTTGCCTGAAATAAAAAGACAAAACAATTAATGCTTGTAGTTCACAGAAAATTGAAATTAAATTACTGTACAATAAGAATAATTCAATACTACAATCAAACATATGGGTCATGAAACCAAGATGATACCAGTCACTTCAATTTTCCTTAACGTTATCAAAGAAGCCCTCAAAAACGCATTATGTAATGTTTAAGAGTTTAGTATTAGAAAGTTTATTATTCACGCCATTTGTGTTTGAACTTCCCATTATCTCCTCCTGACATATGTTCCAGTTTTCCTTGCAAAATGGTAGACGTTCCTTGCTGAATTGTGTTATTGCATATAATGAGATTATATGAGATTAACAGCCAACTGAACCTGTTCCTGGAGACTTCAGTATTGGTTTGCCGGTGTCCGGGCATCTGTTTATTTCACGTTTTTCTTTATATTTTGATCAGTGACTAAGCTATCAGTGCTTTCATTTATACTCAAAATTCCCGGTATATGGTTAGTCACTTCTTGCTAACACCGACGTTGAATTCCCATTTTTGCCCTAACTGACCATGTACGTAGCGTTTAGGGACGAAACATTATTAACGTGGGAACCGAACCACGCTCGAGTTGGTATTCGAGGCAGAGCGCTGGTGTACAGACCAACCTACTGTATGAATACAAAAAGGACCTCTATCTTTCCTTTAACAGTCGTTTGTGTTACAAAAAATATTTTTGATATAGTTTTATTTAGTTTTGGCCCATCCTGATGATATGGGTGCGTGCAATCCCTTCAAAATCAAGGAACACCTCCTGTCCACGGAGGGATTCGAATCTGCTGCCCCCCCTTCCCCCAGTCATCGGAGTACAGGATTTGCCACAGCTGTCTGAAATGTTTGCAAGTTCGCCTACCTTTCATTTGCTTTCCATTCCGTAGTAAGGTAATATGGTGAGGAAAATAGTTATATTTTTGATAGTATTTTATATATGAGAGCTCGCTGAGTGGTTAACATTATTGCCTTTTGTGTGTGTCTTGGGTTCAATCCCAGTTACAGACTCGCGATTTTGCTGTTAACTCGCCATCATAACCCCGACTGGGAAACTACTTGGATGACGAAGTAGCTAGATAGAAGTGTCGTAGGGTGCAGAGCTGAAATCGGGTTACTTTCGGTGACCTGTACTGATTCGGATATAGAAGACCCGGTCCTAACCCAAGTGGTCAAAATGACTAACGGTGCAACCAGATGATCGAATCTTGACCCGGTGACCTAGTCTTGTTCCTGTGGTGTGCATCAATCAATATCGTAATCGTAAGATTACTTGAAAAGCGGGATTATGTACGGAAACTTCACTTTTTAGAATTTTAAAAGATTTTAATGCTTTTATCCTAATTGATACTTCAAACATATAATTCTTTTAGAGTAGCTATTCCTAGGGTGGGGAGTTATCTGAACCAGAGCTGAAACCGGGTTACCCGGTCTGGCCCAAACACAGGTGACCCGGGGCTCGGTCCGAAACTTGACCCGGTCTGAGAAACATAATTAACTGCGAATTTCGGCGTCGCATTTTTCGTGCTCTGGGGGTAATGTCTCCGGTTCTGGTCACCCTTGACAGAAACACTGATCAAACGCAAGGAAATAATTAAAATCTCTGTTTTGTTTTCTGGGTTACTGGGTCTAAATCGGGTCACCGGGTCTGAAGCCTAGACCCGGTTCAATACTTTAGTCGAATGACCCGACTGACCCGTTTCATTTTTCATTTGCACACCTCCGGCGATATTTTTCTCTTTTCGGAAATATGATACTATTTTCTTTAATTATTAACCATTGTTAGGAACTTTTAGGCGTCGTAATTTTCATGCTTTGGGGAGTTAAAACACTCAGTCCCGGCTACTCCTAAAGAAACACTGTTCAAACGCAGCAGTGTACAATAAGGAAATAATTACATCTCTGCTTGCCCTCCGGAACACTGGGTAGAAATCGGGTCATGCCGGGTCCCAAGCATAGACCCAGTGACCCGTTTCAGCCCTGGTGAAGTGACGTTGTCCGGACCGAAATCAGTCCTGTAGGCCTAGGTCCTTTTTATTTTTTATTTTAATTTACTGCATTAGCTTTTGACTGCAAAATCGCAAGAAATGATGATAATTCAACATTGCGAGTCTTACGTCTGTGATACAACTGAAACCTCACGTTTTTGACGTGTACAGACAGTAAGCGTTTAATCGATTATCGAAATTTCTGGTTCTAATAAGTTTCCTTTTTTTTTCACAACCAGACTACCCGATCCACAACCTACAATCTTCCATTAGTGAGCAGAGAGGCTCCACGGTAGCACCCTCTCCTCAACTAGGAGGGTTCAGATTCGAACCCACCGGCCAACTATTCTCACAAGAATATTTTCTCAGTCTCTTCAGATAAATGCTGGGACTTTACTTACAACAGATGTCCTCACCGCTTTATGCTCAATCCTCTTGCTCGAATATTCTGATCGCTCATGAATGTCATCTAAGTAAGACTCGACAGACAGATCTCGGACCTAATTATCAAATTCTTTAAGTCGGTGCGTTTCTAAGGCAGGCTAGGATCGGGAAAAGTGCGTCTACCTGTTCTAACGATATTCATGAACAAGCTACAGATATCTGATGTAACAGTAGATCGCTAGCCTGCCTTGTCGAGAAAGTTCTGAAGTAATGTACTACACATCTAGAATATATGAATAACGTTTTTTAGTGCATTTTACGAAAGCGACTTCAATCTTTTGGAAAATTTATTGAAGAATTTTTGAAGTCGGTTAACAAATCACTTAGCAAATAATAAATAATTCTTTCGTAAAATCAATTCTTCTTGGAAAGCATCAATGTCATTTGCGTTGTCTGTTCCTCAGATCGTCTCTTGCTCAACAATTATACATTTTATCGTTCGTGTCTGCCTTTGTGTGTATCTAGAAATACCTGGGCCGCGGTGGCTCAATGGTAGAGCGCTCACCTCTGGCACCTAGGGTCGTCGAATCGATACCTGCTCGTGATTTAACAAAAACCGGTACATTAATTACAAGCCCCCCCCCCAAAAAAAAACTCGTACATAGGGATTGGATTTCTTTTTTGAAGTAGGGGCTATGTTAAAAAATCAAAAACAAAGAAAAAACATTATTTAGTTTTCTTACTAGATGATTTTTTTTGCTATCATCTACTAATCCACATTTCAAAAGCTCCAATTTTTCTTCATCGTATCTTCATGCAACTACATTAAGTATGTCACGTCGAAATAGTATCCATAATTCATGATTCTATCAAAACTATCTGTAGTGCTAAAACCCAGAGAATAACAATTCTCAATTGTAAAATTTTGGAACCCATATTAGTAAAGAATTTCTATCAATTACGTACTC